>BQNB010075161.1:4543-31559 GCA_026074375.1 Tanacetum coccineum | reverse complement strand
GGAAAGATACAATGTCTGCTGCATGATCTGAACTGTTAACAGAAGGTTCAGATCTTCTATACTAATGAGACATTGTATCATTCTTGACTCTAACGGGTTCATTCCTCTAATGACGCCAACACAAGCCCTAGAATCAATACAAGTCATGACAGATCATTCACATGACTAGTATGATGAAACAACTACTAGGGAAATAATCAACGATGTCTTGGACAACGTTGATTCCATTCATGAAAGTTTCAAAGGGGAACATCTAACCAAGGAGTACCCTCTTAAAAAAGAGGATGAGGCAATCAAGCATAGCAGATATATGGAATCCTTGGAAGAAACCATCATCAAATTTTACAAAGACATAATTAAAGAACAGATCGTGGATGATGAAAGGATGAGGAAGATCCTTTAAAACACGGAATCAAACAAAAGGGCACTTAAATCTACAACAAAGAACCTACAAGAAAAAGCTTATCAATTAACCCATAAAGTCCTTACAAATACAAGAGAAAAAGTCAAGGAAATAACGACAATGGGTAAGGAAAACATGAAGGAGCCGGTTCCTCATGACTTATCACCTACGCCGTTTCTAGGACATTTGAAGGAACAAATGGGTAGCCCTTACAGAACTCGCAAAACCGTTCGCATAATTGGAAATCCTAAGGAAATTCATAACGTGAAAGCTCAGGAAGATGAAGGGGACATGGATGTCGGTTGGGACATTACAAGCAAGGATGTAGAAAGGCTGAGGCAATTTCTAACACCTACCATACACTTTACCCAACCTTGAACCAGTAGTGCAACCAAATATACCACTAGGACCAGCCCATAATAAGGATAAAATTGTAAGGGAAAAGGAAAAGGATTATGATATTCCTCTAAATGATAGTGTAATTTAACTTTTAACCCCTCAGACGGTTCACATCATACCACCTAACGATGATTATGTAGCACCGGCTACAAATCCTATGTCTAACAAGCAATTAAAAAAATTCAAGGAGGAATTTTCTTATATTATAGAGGTTGCCGAAAAAGAATATGATAACCTTGTTATAAAAGCATATGATTGCGCAACCATCATTCAGAAATTACTACACCAAGTGAGCCAATCATCAAGGGAAATGAAATTTCAACAGCAATATGGTTCTAATTTGTCATTCCCCTACCCAGTAGCAAATCATGGTGTTCATTGCTACTCTTACTCGTACTTAATCTCAAATGAAGGAAGGAACACCTTATTACTTGGAAAATAAGGGTGGAGTCAAGCTCGTGACTCAAACAAAAATAAGCGCTTTGTGGGAGTGACAAGTTTAAATTCAACCCTTTATATATATTAAATATATATAATATATAAATATATAATAAGAATAAAAAATGTCAATGATAAATATTTCGTAAGGCTTTTAAAAGAGATTTACTTTTATCCAAAGTAAACTCCACAAAAACCTTCCCGAGTCGTGTCCTGACGAGGCGTGAATTTGAAAATCGAGTGTCGGTTTGGGAATTATGCTTGAATAATAAAAGATTGGATTTGATTCTATTTCTACAATTAAAAATGCAAAAACAATTAAAAGAAACCCTAAAATGAAAGCAACTTAAGTTCAAACCTAAAAACGGGAACATCAAAACGCGACTTAAAAAAAACTAAATTATCAAAATTTAAACCTAAAATGATTTTTAACTTTTAATAAGCCCTAAGTGACTCAAATGTAAGATAAAAGAAAACTAAACCAAAAACGAAAGCTTTTAAAGTTAAAAACGTAAAGAAAACGAGAACGAGATTGAAACCCGTTCTTTAAAAAACGAAATTGTAAAATTTTAACCCTACGAAAGCAAATTTATTTTTCCTAGGTACTAAATGATAAAATAAAATTTTCTAAAAAAGAATTAGATTTTTTTGACTTTTATTTTATTTTTTTATGATTTAAAAACAGTTTTAATGAAATTGAATTATTAAAAATTGTAAATTAAATGATAAAAATCTGGAAAAATACAGAAAAATACTTTAGCTTATGAAGATTACAGGAAAAATAAGAAATTGAAAAAGTGCTGATCAAATAAGCAGTTAAAAAGCAAATAAGCTAAATAAGCTAAAACTGGAAAGTGCATATAAATAAATAATAATGTAAACTAAAACTGAAGAAGACCCTAGGGCAGATGGTATTATGTGTGTGTGTGCTAAGGCGTGTGCTATGTAAAGGGGAGGTCATGGGTTCAAACCCCATGCCTCTCCTTTTTTATAAACCATTTTTTTTATTTTTATTTTTGCAAAATTATAAAACAAATAAAAATAAGCTAGTTTAAAAAAGTGACTTTTGGCAAAACTTAAAAATAAGTTGGAAAATAAGCAAAGAAAACTGGCAGACTTAGCTTTTTTACACTATGGACAAACTGTTATGTTATTTTTAAGACAAATAAGCTAGTAAAAAGGGAAAATAAGCTAAGGCGGATTTGCACTACACTTAATAAGCTCTAGGAACAAAAATAAGCTAAGAATCTAAGCTAAAAAGGGCTGAGACAGTCAAAAAGCTATAAGGCCAAAACTGGAAGTCAACAACCTAAAGGACAATATTTGAGCTTCAATGTAAGCACATTACTGGAACCTTATGGGTTTGTGACTTATAAAATCTTAAACCTTGACCTATGGGCTTCTAAAATTAGCAAAGAAAATAGAGTTTGAAGTACATATAAGCTAAGAAAGGGGCTTATTACTCAGCATATGCTGAGTTTTGGGTTTTCATTAAAAAGACAAAAGGCTTATATGCAGCCTTAATTTTAAGCAAGAAAAACAAGTAAAAACCTTAACATAAGCTGAAACAGATGAAATATGTATCCTAATGAGCTTATACACAAAATTTCAGATCTTAAAACCACCTTTAACTTGCCTAATTCTTAGATTGAAAATTGGACTTTTTAATAGATAAGAAAACTTGACAGATTGACTTAGACCACAAATGGCCAAAGCACACTCAAACTATCTTTGCTCTACTGCATTTTAGATCAAAAACAAGCAAGAAAATGTAAACACAAAGCACTTAATCAAAACTAAACAGATAAGCTAAATCACTAAACTAATTAAACCACAGATTAAAACAATGGTTACTAAGGACTTTAAAAAGAGAATTCTAAGTTTAACAACCTTTCAAAACAGATTAGATTTACTTAATAAAGCTTGTTAATCTTGCCTTAGTGACCCAACCCAATTAAAACTACCATTCTGACCCATTTTAAGCTTATGCCAAACACCCCTTTAATTTTGAAAAATCCATTTTAAAACTGAATAAAGAGTGAATTAAGCTGAGTTTTTTTTTTGCAAAACAGATATTAAACAACTTATAACAAGCAATATTAAGCAATAAGGATCAAGTATAAGCACTTAAAGTAAGCAACAAGGAATAAGCAGTTTGAGAGCTAAAAAAACAGTTTCAATTGAAAACTTAAACAAAAGACATGAAATCAAAAAGCAAGCATACATAAGCATAAAATAGACATAAACAAGCAAGATTAAGCAGTAAGGAAGCTAAAATAAGCAGTGCTACAGTAATAAGCTAAAATTGATAAAAAGAGAGTGTACCTTATCCCTTGCTCAAACAGGGATAATACAACCTAAATAAGCTCTAAAATCCTACCCTTGCTTATAAATAAGCAAATCTAAGCACCCATAAGCTCATCCTTTGCTAGCTTATCATCCAAAAGCTTGAAAATCCAAATTATAAGTAATGAAACAGTAACTTTCCTTTAACTTTTAAAAAACCTTTGAATGAGTTAAAAAACAGTTTCTATAAGCTTAAAAGAGCTTATGAGAATGACATGTGAATACAAAACAACTTGAATGCATAAGCTTAAACGACAGAATTTGAAAACTTGGAAAATTGAAATTCCATTAACTGTAAAAAGGATTACAAGGCTTTGAAATGTAAAGACATAAATTTAAAGACAAGAAAACATAAATTAAGACATTTAAAAATAAATTTAAAACTATAACTACTCTACTCCTCTACTGTGTGAAAACACACATACTTATATTGTCGAGTTCCCTCTTGGACTTGTGCTAGTTGTGTTTTCTATGTGAGAGCTTCAAGACTTTAATCTTGGCCATTGAATTTGAGTGGTGCCCAAGTTCTATGATCACAACCCTTCAATTCGTGTCTTCTTTCTTAGTCGAATAGGGTGCTTAAGGATTGCCAAGGTGGATTTTGGAGGGATAAGGTGTGTATAGGTGTTGGTCGACAAAGTGGAGAAGAAAGGGGAATAGTGTTTTGTCTGGTGTGAGGAAAGGACACACACTCTGTGTGGGAGATGTACAGTAGTTCACACACTTTTTAAAAGATAAGGAAATGGCAAGTTTGGTCCCTGGTTTTATATGGTTGTATTGCAATCATAGTCCTTGAGGTTTGTAAATGGTTTGCACTGTTAGTCCTTTTAAGGACTAACAGTGTTAAGTTTAAAAGGGAATGGGATAACAAGTTGTTATAAGGGGGATGGGTTTGGGCTTGTTTGTTGTGCCGGTTATAATTAAAGGATGACTTGGGCTTTTTATAAGGTAAAGTCTTATAAGTCTTCATGTAATGTATAAATGGGCTGACCCGGCCCATTAGATGGATATGGGTTGGCCCATTTAACATTTCTTCGATATCGGCTCCGCCTTTAACTTTGACTTTGTCGGGGTTGACTTTGGTTGACTTTGAATTTTTTACTTTTGGCTTTGATTTGACTTTTCTTTCACGCTCTTTCCGTTCTCGTGCTCGGTTTTGTCGTTTTGGCTTTGATTTTGTCTTTTTCTTAGATATCCATTACCTGCACAATACAAATGCAAAACATACAAATACAATGTATTTTTGATACGTTTTTGGTCATTTAAGTCCGGTTTTAATGGAAAATGGTATGTGTAATTAAGCACATACCAAAATCCCCCATACTAAGATATTGTCGTGTCCTCACGCAATGCTATAAGTAAGCACTTAAAAAACTAAGAATCTCAATCCCCCTCGACTAGTTACCTCGAAAAGTAGCCAAGTGTTCGTCGAGGGGAATTAAAGAATCAATAGCTATGACAAGCCCCGTTTTTACCATTCTTAAAGATATATACTTATTCTTACACATATTTTTGTAATTTTCCCATTTTCTCATTTTTTTTAGGCAACTAACTTATTTGACTTTCATTATTTTCATAACCGTTGGGGATCATAGAACAAGATGCATTTCAATCCTAAAATGCCCCAAAAAGGATAAATTCATCGTTCCTGACTTTTCACTCGTTCCAAACCAAGCTTAAAATGAAATCACCGTTAAATATCAGTTAAGATGCTAACACTACTCATATTTGCAACTTGTGAACTTTTCACTCCCGACAATTATTATATCTTAGGTGAATGTGTCATTTTGAATTTCAACCATGGATCAACGTTTTGTAAAATTCTATGCTTCACGTTCCACCCGAGAATAATGAGTTTGAAGACGAGATCATCCCATGTAGCGACTTTCGTCTCGGCGCATCCCAACCTTGCGGCTAAGTGACCAGGCTTTTGACACCCCACAGAGACTAGTATCGGGACTCACGGACCTTTGGTTTCAAAAACTCTTAGGTTTCCCGTATATACATAGCTTATTTAAAAACTTAAAATGAAATAGTCAAAGTTTAAAAGCATATTTAAATTTAACAAAAAGAGATCTTACATTTATTAATTCACACTTAATATTAAATATAACCATGATACAATTGTAACCCTCGACCTTTAAGAAGGCTGCAACATCGGTTGTGAGCCGGCAAGATGCAGCAAACTTTTATCAGCCCACAGTTTATAATTATTACTACCACATTTTTTTTCATTTAAAAACTTATTTATTTAACGATATATAGAGAAGACTTTTTTTGGAAAATTTAAGTATAAATTTGAACTAAGACTAAAATTATTGCTATTGACTACATAAAAATTATTGAATTAAGTTTAATTTCCAAAAATAGCACGTATTATTTGTCCGATTAGGAGGTTATGGGAGAAAAAGCCACAAATTACATACATGAGCTCTTAAGATTTCCAAATAATCCTTGTTTAGCATCCAACTCATACTTAACTCTATCATTTTTCGTTCTTTATGAAAATCCGTGAACGCTTAGCCTAAAAGTTAAGGAACAAGCTAGAGCTCAACACGCTCGATCTGGTCAA
Source organism: Tanacetum coccineum (assembly GCA_026074375.1). Lineage (NCBI taxonomy): Eukaryota > Viridiplantae > Streptophyta > Magnoliopsida > Asterales > Asteraceae > Tanacetum > Tanacetum coccineum. The sequence goes on along the minus strand of BQNB010075161.1, from coordinate 25,401 downwards.
AATTTATTCCTATTCTACCCAGCAGGAAAGTCAAAATTGTGACAACATTTATTTTATTTTTGAAAATTTTTAAATTTTTTCATTTTTTTTGGAATTTTGGTGGTAAAAACGGGATTACACGAAAACAACGGCTGCAGGCACAATTAAATCGAAGATTCTCTAAAAAGTTAAGGAACAAGCTAGAGCTCAACAACCAACACCCCGATCGGTCAAAATTTCTTCTATTCACCCAGCAGAAAAAATCAAATAGTAGACAAAACACTTATTTTATTTTTGAAAATCTTTACGTTTTGTTTTTGGGTATTTTTTCAAAATTTTTAGTGTAAAAACGGGTTTATTACGGAAAACACACTAGCATTAAAATCAAATCGATAGATCCCCCCCATACTAGAATCGAACATTGTCCTCAATGTTTTAAGAAGGGTCTCTACGTAAATCTAAGTCCGTTTATTAATTATGCCAAAAGAAAAACGTTAGTCGATTAGATTAGGATATTGGATTTCCCGAAATGAAGCTGAGGAATTGAAGCTCTTGTGATCAAAGGATAAAACCGCGAGCACGAGAGGCTTCAAAATCCGGGCAATCCTGGACATACAACAAAAAACACAAAACACGAGATTGGAAGAGGCGAGCCTCCTCACAGCACAAAACACTTATTCATTACTACTAAACTAATTATATTAGGATAAGCATGGGTTGCCACCCATGAAGCGCTTATTTTTGTTAACCGAGTCTTGAGCCTGACACGATCCCCCATACTTGAGCTGGTTAAGGGGATAGAAATGGAGAAACGGAACATCCAAGATAGGAGTGTCCCCTCCAGAGATCATCATCGGGGTTTCATTTAAAGCTTTCAAGCCCCGATGAGATGAGAGGTGTGGAGATTGTTCCTCACCTGCAGCAAGAATACCAAGATTGAAAACTTTATCCTCATTTTTGGGTGAAAATGGAAGAAAAGTGCCAATTACTGGAAAAGGAAGATCACGGATGAATGAGATAGAAAATTCATCCAAAAATAGAAATCTCATGGATTGGACTCCAATGAATATCCCTGGATCGAAAATCTTGTTTCTCGTTCCGGAAGTAAAAGAAACTACAAGGTCAGATCAGAGGGAATCACTGGAAAGAGTGAAATCTGAATCCAGATGAAGGGTGGGATGGGTGGGTACAACATTAGGCACATGAACTCTTGGTTCTCTTGTTGGATTATCAAAAATATCCTCCACCACATCCATAGTGAAATTTCCCAAATCGGGTTCAATCTTAAAGTAGAAATGATCATACTCCGATGGAGATATGATGTGAGCGAGTTCACCGGCGAACTCCTCATGATAAAAGTCACTCCTATCGGCAGGAGGAAACGGATTGATCGAAAGATCAAAGATGAACGAATCATATTGAGAAAAATCAGCATGAGTAGTGGTACTGCCACTACTCTTCTCTTCAATATGATCGTCATCGAGATAGAAAGCTTCATAATCCGGAAGAGAATAATCAGAATGAGTAGTGGTACTGCCACTACTATTCTCTTCCAAATCAAAGCAGAAAGTTTCAGATTTGGGTATAGAATTATCAAAGGTGTTAGTCTCCTCCAAGAAAAAGTTAAGAAATGTGGAGGGAGACTTGGTCACAAAATCGGAAGATGGAGGTGGATTAGAATTAATTGCTTCGATCTTAGCAATGAGAAGATTGATTTTCGATAATTTTTCACGAAGAATATCGTCCTCAATCTCTCCATCTTCCGTGTGAAAATCCTTCACCTCCTCTAAGCTGACGAGCTCAGAATCGGGAGGTGATGCCTCAACATAATCGATGTCGTCAATAGAGAAAGAATCATCATCAATCAAAGTAGAATCATCGTTAGAATCAGAGAAACCCTCAAATTGATCTTTTGAAATGTCAAGAGGCGGAGAATTATCACGAAAAGGCACATCAGACATTTTTTCGGGAATACCCTCGAACCCACTTAGGATTATGACAAGGTTCTAGACACTAGACTTTATTACTTCGTCCTATTCCGTTGCCGGAATAGTGTCGAGATGCTCATCCTCCATTATGAGAGAGTCAATGGGCTCCTTGGTTGATAAAACGGGTGTGATTGCAACACACGGAGGAAGTCCAGAAATAATAATATCTTTCAAGGGAGTAGAACTTTCCTTGTCATCGTCATCATCGTAGCAAATAGGAATCTTCCAATATCGATCTTTAGCCGCTTGATCTTCCGCAATTCGCTTATCTTCTTCCTTCTTTTGCATATATTGACCAACCATATCACATATGGATGTCATTTGCTCCATAATTTGATTTTGAGAATTGAAGATTGGATGATTGACGGTATATTATGGGGGTTAAAATTGGTCAAAACCGAAATAATTAGAATCATAACATGGATTAGGTTTGTAATAATTCATCGGTTGACATTGAAAAGACTTGTGAGGACCCCCACAATCTTCACAACAAGGATATTGTTGTGGAAAACTCTGTGAAGTTTGTGGAAAATAATCAAAGTTTTGATTGAAACATGGGTCCTGATTATAGACAAATGGGACTTGAGGTGGACAATCGTAACCATGATGGGTATCATTCCCACATAACTCACAAGAGTATGGCACGTATTGGGGTTATGGAGGTGGGTTAAAAACGTTAGGAGAATCATTGACAAAATTAGGATTGAAATCATAAGTGAATGAATTTCCATCTCCAGAATAGCATGTCGGATCGAAACTTGGCAAAGTTTGTGGGAGCTCATCAATGGTTTGATTGTTACATCGTTCCAAATTAAAGATAATCAGAACTTGCGGTGGATAATTATAACCATAATGAGCACCTTTCCCACAAGACTTGCAAGTACATTGTTGATAACAGATATCGTCTAACGAATCACCACACTCGTAATAACAATGGTGGTCAATATGTGGAGGACTTTGTGAAGAATTTTCACCGGGGTCCTGTTTGACATCGAAGGGCTCTTGAGGAGCATTATCAACGTTGGTATTGTCATTGGATGACTCGGAAGTATCTTGATGGTCTTGGAAAATTCCATTTTCAACACAATATGTAAACAAATCTTCCTTAAATTTCTTTCGTAAAAAAGCACATCCACGACAATACGGACCATCAACCGGGTTTCTACATCTTGCACAATTCTAAGGGGGTCGTTGAGATGAGTTGGGTGTTTTATTAGGATCACGAACGATCTTGTCTATAAGACCCCCTTTAGAACAATAATAGTCTGTAGTGTACAAAGCTCCATAAGACGAGCATTCTTTAACGTGTAAAGGAGATTTAAACGATAGTCGAATGACGCCATAAGAATTAAACAATATATAGGGTTAAGAAAAGAATTAAATGGATAAGAAGAAAAAGAAGATTATTTTTGGTTTTTCAAGTTTTTTAAAAAACATATTTTATTTAAAGGACAAAACGAGATCGAATAACTTAAACCAATAATCAACTTGTTTCACGGTAGCTCTTTAAAAGAAAAACACACAAAGGAGCGGGAAAAAGCGAAGCTATTAAGAACCTTCTCTTTTCGGGTCGTAGTTCCTCAGAACAACCCTCCTTATACCCCTCTTTTAGTTTGTAAATCTCTTAAAGGTGAGCCGTACCTTACAAGTGACACAAAGGCAAGTTTTAAATCTTTTGTTGGGAACTTATTATGATAATGCTTTAGTTGAAAGCATTATATTGATGATTGTTTTAAAAAAAAAATCTTTATTAAAGACAATGATTTTATATTTTTGATTTTTCTTGTTTTTATTTTATAAATATACTAATAAAAGAAAATGAAAAATGTTTTTGTATTTTTATATTTTTATAACAAGAAAATAACTTTACGGGGAAGGATCTTCGAGGCAAAACAAACTTCAACTCGATAATCGTCTCACGGCCTCCCCGGCAACGGCGCTGATGTTCGCTAAATTACACATCATTTATAACCCGGAAAACACTATTAATTGGATTAAAAATGCTAAAATATGCTTTATATTATTGCAAATATGTTTGTTTGGTATTTTTATGTCTTGCAGGTAAAAGGATTAAAAACGGTGCAAAAACGGGAATTATCAGACTCAATTTGGTCAAGTCTAATTATTACTCAAGCTGAGATGAAGACGGGAAAAGTCCCCGAGCATACCAATAGAAAGAGCACGGAAAAACGAGTCCAGCGGTGCCCCCGGATCTTATCGGGCCAGCTCGTAACCCGCTTAATGGGCCGAGCCAGCCGCTAGATCCTATCCAAAAGTAAACAGGAAATAGAACGTATAAATATAAACGAAGGGAGAAAATATTTCTGGGAGGGTTTATTCGTCTTTCTAGTCTTCGACACAAGAAAAGGAAGCCCATATAAAGACCATGATTAAAAGAGATAAAATTTAATTTTATAAGGAGAATGATGTCATCCTACATCATCATCATGTGCCTCATAAATAAATCATAGCAGGTCATGTGCCATCCCACTTTGCATGAAATGAACCAATTAAGCTTGTCCACATGGCTTCTTTCCTTATACTATCAAAATTTGTACTCGGTGAGAAAAATGAATTGAACTGAGGAATTGAAGGTGACGCCAGCACATGTCATGATCACATGATCTAAATTAATTCAATATTGCTCACGTAAGCAAGCACTATCAAGGTTTGGACGAGTTAATGTTGGACACGTGGCTTTGGTATTGTATTATATCTTTCAAATTCAGTTGCATTATAATCCAATGGAGGAAATCACTGCGTACAATTTAAGCAAATAAAGAGGACGCGTGTCACAATCCAACCGGTGGATCAGTATGGTAATCCGTGTGCTAATGATTGAAGGCCAATCATTGGCCAATCATGCACTCAATGATGAGGATAATTTTACAAATTCACCCTTTCTCACCCCTATAACACACCACCCGCTCCCTTACTCTAGATACTTTTTTTTCGTTGTTTTTAAGTATTATTTTTTAGTTTTTCAATATTTTTAGTTTAGCTTATTATAAAAGCTACGGCTTATTTATATTTTCAAGTTAGGAAACTTTATACAAGCTTCTTTTAAAGCTTATAGCTGTATGTGTTTTGAATAAGTTTTTAATATAAAAAGTTTGGTTTTAAGAATGTGTTGTTTTAGCTTATTTTCATCAAGCTTAATTCTGAGCTTATTCTTTGAGCTTATTTGATCAAAACTCGTTAAAAATGAATTAGATCTAGATGTTTAAGCTTTTACAAGTTTAAGAATCCATTTCTTATACGTTTTCATTAAAGTTTTGAGTCAATAAGCTCAAATAAGCTTAGATCTAGCTTATTGAGTTGATTTATTTAGTAAGTTGTTTTCAGAATTTAATTAAATCATAAAAAAAGGATTTCTATCTTGTTAGTTTGTTAAGATCCAGCTTAAAAATTCATTTCACGTTTTTAGCTTATTAAAAGTTTTTTTTTATAAAAATGTCAGGCTAGCTTATTTGTCTTAAATTATGGTCTTGGATTATTGTTAATATGTTCATAAAATTCACTTTGATCGTGGCTTATTAGTTTTTAAGCTTAGAATTGTTTGTTGATGCTTATGAGCTTATTATGGTTTTAGCTTATCGATTTCCTTATTACCTCCTAGCGTATTTGATTCGTGTCGAGATCATAATTTTAGATCTCGATTGGTTAGTATTCGTTGCGGCTTATTATGAATGTGAGAAATAGAACCCCCTTTGAATTAAAACTTATTTCTAGCTTAATAGATCTAAGTCGCAAGGGTAAAAAGGGGGTTTGTGCTATAGGATTAGATTTAGTTAAGTTGTTCGCGGCTTATTCTGTGAGCTTATCGTGCCTTTAGCTTATTAAGCTTTGTTTAGTTAATAGTTCGTTTCATAATTGCAAAACTTGTTCCAAATTTATTTCACGTTTAGGCTTTTGTTTGGTTTTTAGAAATTTACATATGGTTACATTTTGTATTGTAAGATAAATCATGGGCCTCATTTGAATATAGCAAGGCTTCTCTTGGTTTGATAAAATTGTTCTTGGGCCTGTTTATCTAATAAGGAGCGTTTGGCTACATTTACGAATTGGACTAGTAGAATTAGTTAAGGAATTGGTGTTTTTGGGGTTAGTTTGGAAAATTGGGCCTGCTAGTATAGATTGTGAATTAAATTAGTGATATGCATTGTTATTTGTTAACTGTTTGTTTGATGGTTCAAATTTGGTACCGGTCATCTCATGAGGCGCGGAGCTTACGGGTTTATTTAGCTAGGTAGAATTTAATTATTTTCTTTAGCTAAATAAATCGGGTGGTATTCGTTTAATTGCGGCTCTTCAATTCGGTCTCATTTTCTATCCTTTTTCAATTAATTAGTGTAGTTTTAGTATAAAAATATGTTGCTTTCCTTAATTAATCATTATGAGTATCGAGTAGTTTAATTGGTGCTTGTTAAGTGATTTAGTGATTTGGGAATTAAGTGTGGATTTGAAAAAAGGTATAATTAATAAATAAACTTCGATTATTTATATTTATAATTTGAATGTTTCAAAGGGTAAAAGCCGGAGAAATAGTCAAACTAGACATCTAGTAATTAATATCTTTTTAAGAGATTTTTGTCAAAATAAACCAACGTTGTGAGATAATTATCTTTTCTAAGGAAATTAATTTGTTAATAATCCTTAATTCACACTTAATGAACTTTTCACGTCACTTAGTAAGCATATTAGTCATTTATATCTTTTTGAGCGTTTTTGTCATTTATATCTTTTAGATCAATTTTAGTTTAATCTTGTAGTTTTAAATCTTAGAATTAATATTAGTTTAATTTTTAGTATAAAAATAGTTTAAAACCAAAACCAAAAACTTGAATGACAATCAAGCTCGATTTACAACTTGAACGTAGATTTCCATTCACCTCTCGCCGAGGAAAATGATACCCGTGTTGATTACTTTTTATTCTTTCTTAAGAATAATTTGTATGATACTTAGCTTGTGTATACTTATATGTATTTATAAATATATATTTTATATCCGAGGGTTGTATTTGACTTGAAAATCACTGCACACTACTGTGGGCAAGTATTGTGGATTCAAAATCAAATGCTGGATTATGGGTTCAACTTTATGAACACACAGATCTTCATTGATAATGAAAGCATCATAAGCATTGTCAAGAATCCAGTTTACCATTCAAAGACCAAGCACATTGAGATAAGGCACCATTTTATCAGAGATTCTTATGAGAAGAAGCTCATTCATGTGCTAAAGATGCATACTGATGATAATGTAGCTGATCTTCTAACCAAGGCTTTTGATGGTCCAAGATTCAACTTTTTGGTGGTAAGCATTGGGTTGCTCAATCTGTAGCTGCTGAGATTAAGGGGAGGCTCTGCAGATGTTTCTTTGTTGTAAAGTTTGTACTGGTAGTTAGAATATTAATTATGGTAGTTAGAGGATTAATTCTGGTAGTTAGAATATTAATTCTGGTAGTTAGAGGATTAATTCTAGTAGTTAGAATATTAATTCTGGTAGTTAGGATTGTTAGTCCAGGTTAATTCTGCCATAAGAAAATTACATGCATTGTCTTTTCTTGGCTTTAGACTAACTTTTTCAGGAAAAGCATGGATTTGAAGTTGGATGGATGCTGTGATGATGATGACCTTTCTCACATTTGGTTGTAAGTATTAAGAGTTAGAGAGTCTTAGGATTAGGGTATTCTTAGAATACTCATGCACTGGTCTTCGGATTGTGCCCATTGGTGAAATGGTTTTCCTTTTGGAATTCCTGAGGCACCTAATATCTCTTGCAGATATCTCTCTCTTAGTGTAAAAGGTAGGAAAACTTTGGGCTTTATGGGTTATTGCTAGTATTTAGTATGTTTAGTAGATTTTCCTTCTATTCATGGGTTATACATGAATGTGGATCCTCATGAATTCTCACATGTCTAGCTAGTCTTAAGTATAGTGTGTTTGTGATGAATAGAGGCACATTGATGTATAATTATTGGAGAAAGAGTTAATTCTGCTAGACAATACTTACTTCTGGCAGGTAAAAGTTAATACTGGTATTTGGTATGTTTAGTAGTGTTTCCTTCTATTTATGGGTTATACATGAATGTGGATCCTCATAAATTCTCACATGTCTAGCTAGTCTTAAGTCTAGTGTGTTTGTGATGAATAGAGGCACATTGATGTATAATTATTGGAGAAAGAGTTAATTTTGCTAGGCAATACTTAATTTTGATAAGCAAAAGTTAATTCTGATCTGTCATTATTAATACTGGTTGACCACATGTTAAGTCTGGTAGGCTAATATTAATTCTGCTAGGTTAAAGTTAGTGCTGGTCGAGGGAAAATTAACTTTTCCTATTCAAATATTACCGTTGGAGATTTTTACGGCCGTTAATTCGCAAATAGGGTTTTTACTTGAATAAATACCCTATAAATACAATTTTCTCTCTCTACCAGCACCTAAATACTCACACGACATAAACCCAGAATTAAAATTGCATTATTCACAACTATTGCTTCTCAAACATTCAAGATGGCAAATTTGAAGTACTCGGACAAGCACAACATGGGTACTTTTCTCAAGAAACCAAATGGAAATAAGGATTTCTATAAGATAGTGGATTTTCTCAAACGCACTCCTCTCAAGTATGCTTTGACTTACAATCCAACTATCTATGATTCTCTAGTCAAACAGTTCTAGCAGACTGCTACTGTCAGAACAATTGCTAATGGAAATCAAGAATTATTAGTAACTATAGATAGTAAGGCATATACTATCACTGAGGCATCTGTCGAAGTTCACTTTCAATGGCAGATGCACCATTATTACTATATTTACCAGTTGCATGAAATTCATGAAGGACTTGCCACAATGGGGTATGTTTCAAATGGCACACTTACTTTTTGGAAAAAGCATTTTACCCCCCACAATGGAAGTTCTTGATCCATACTATTTTACATTGTATAAGCCCAAAGTCTGGTGGATGGGATCAATTTAGTAGTAATATTGCTACTGCTTTGATTTGTCTGTCTAGTAATAGGGTTTATAATTTTTCAAAATTAATTTTTGATGGTATGGTAAACAACTTGGACAGCAAATTTAAATTTTTAATGCATCCAAGATTTTTGCAAATGATTTTGGGAATACGTACTGTGGATACAGGACAACATATTGCCCCAGTTTTAACTAAAAAGATTTTTAGCAATATGAAAAGAGGTTTTGAATGAAATTATGTACCATTGCTGCCTGTTATGCTAGCACCAGCTCAAGGTAAGGATCAAACAATTCCCTGCTGGCTCCCAACCACACTATGTCTCTATCCCATCTACATCACAATCACCTATTCCCCCTCATACTGAACCATCTATTTCATCGCCATCTAGGATTACTAACAGACAAGAACCTGAGATTCCTCAGTCTCAGGGTCCTACTCCAACCCCTGTAGCAGATGAGGCAACAACCACTAGTGTGGAAGTTGATGCTGGGGGGGATGTGGGGGGGGGGGTTGGGGAGCTGCCACTACAACTGCTAGCTTAGAAGCAGGGTTGGACAGTGGTAACATCCATGAGTCTCCTCTCAGATCCCATGATGCACCTCTCCCTGAAGTTAACACATTAAGAAGTGCTGAGGATAGTGTGCAACAAAAGGAATTGATGGAACTTGTACCTAAATTGGTGTTACGAATTGATTCTTTGGAAAAGGAACTGACAAAGACAACACAGATCTTTTGGGAAATGATGTCAATTTGATGAACAGGTGAAGACACTTGAAGTTTCTCTAAAGAGTAAATCAAAGAAGGTAGTTCTTTCAGAATCAGAAGGAGAAGAGGCAGAGAATTCTTCCAAACAGGGGAGGAAAAGTCAGGATGATAGATCTAAAGATTTTATTACTTCTTCAAATTCAGGGGAGGCACAAGAGCAGGATATCAGTCCTATACTTCTAAATGCAACTAATACTCTAACACAGGTTGCTTCTGGAGGTGTAAGTACATACAAGAGAAGAAGGAGGTCTATTGATAATGGTATGGATTACTTCAGTGCAGCAAAAGAAAGAACTAAGTCTGAAGAAGTTAATACTGGTAGTACAGGAGTTAATACTGGTGCCACTCCATATAGGCTCAGACGGATAAGGAAATGCAAAGTGGTTGAAGAAATGTTAGACTGTACAGAAGGCTCAAAAGCTTCTAGAACAGGAAAAGGCTTGGATTTGCAGATAGGTGTCAGGTTGCCAAGGCTCAATTGGATGCAGAGTTGTAGAATAGATTTATACAGTTGAGATGATTGCTTATATTAGAATGGAGGAAGAGACAGAAATGACCGATCAACAAAAACAAAGAATGGCTCAAGTTTAATTTGAAGCTCAATACTATACTAAGGAAGATTGGGATGTTATTAGAGCTAAGCTTGAAGCAAATCAGGAAGGGAAATGGTTCAAGAATAGCAGGAGAAGGTATGTCTGAAGACGATTTGCAAATTGAATGGTGGATATGTTATATCAGAGAAAGAAATATTTTGCAGAAGAAAAGGTTAAGGCAAAAGAGAAGTAAGCCATGACTCAGACATAATGAGGACTAACATGTCAATTATTTGATAGAATCTGGGAACAATGGAAGCTTTCTGGTTGAGAGCCGTATCCATCAAGGAAGATACGACGTATCTGTGCCTGCACTCACCAAAGACCATGAAGGAAACATGATCAATACGCCATATCCAGAGAAGACCAATACGCCGTATTGAAGATATAGAAGGTGAATATTCTGGAAGATATCAAACATGGTCCCTACTCCAAGAAACCCCTGATACGCCATATCGAACCCATTCGATACGCCGCATCGTACCGACTTCAGACCCTATAAATACAAAACTTAAAAACGAGTTTTAAGTGTGCTAAATCATATTCTCGATACCTAAACCACAAAATTCGATTTTCAAAGGAGAAAAAGAGCAGAAGAGGTCTTGCAACGCATTCCAATCCATAGGAGACAACGTGTAATTTCTTATACTTTTGTAAGCGTTCAGTTTTTGGTATCATTCGTTAACTCAGGTACTTTACCTTGGCTAAGCCATTACTCTTGTATTAATTATGATGTTTAAAGGCTAATACCTTTAGGTATTAGCCAGTATTATGAAGATCTGAATGTTTGGTTTTGTTTATATCTCGATTTCTTAATTTATCGTTGTATGCTTGTTTATGTTTATCAATATACTTGTTTATGTGCTTTTGTATGCGACCTATCATTCAACTGGATCTAGTGATACAGACCAAGTAATCTAGATGCTGGGATAGCTCTCCATATAGTAATTTATACATCTAGAATCATAGGATCACAAATATTGTCCTTCTAAATCCGTGCTAAGGATACGCTTCTGGCTTAACTAGTTAATCAGATATCGCCTTTGGTTTATTAAATGTGTTGACTAGTAGGTGAATCTAGATAATTCAACAAATAATGTTCTGATTCCATTAGATAGTTGGACAAGTGGACTACTAGTGTATAAATTGCCATTAAGCAGTAAGTGGGTAAAGTTTGTTGGGATAAATTATGATTATGAAGTTAATGCTGCTGTTATTAGTTAGTTCTGTTAGTGTGTATGTTAGTTCTGATAGTATGTAGTTAAGTATGCCAGTATAAAGATGTTAATACTGGTAGTATAGTTAATACTGTTTATGTTTAGTTAAGTCTGCTTATCCAGAATGTTAGTTAGAGTTAGAGATATGCATGATAAATGCTAGGAATAGATATGCATGATCACTAGATGCGTTTTTGAAAAGCTTATTAGGGTTTCCTTGGTGTATAAAAGGAACCTTATGCGACATAGTTATTAGTGATCCAATAGTGAGAAAATCTGTAACCTTTGGCAGATTATATCAATATACGTAGTTAGTTAATTATGTTCTTCTTAGCAGTATAAGTTAGATTCCGCATAACTTATATTGTTCTTAGTCATTGTTTCTCTTATAGTTAATCTGTGTTTACACAAGTTAGCTATTACCTTTAACATGCTAGATAGATCTATTCATTGGGATCAACAAGTGGTATTAGAGCTTGTTAAGAAACTCTAAATAAGAAGAACATCACCAAACAACCCTAGACAAAAACGTATCAAGAGAAATAACCTTATTTTCTAATGGTAGGAGTTGATGCAGAAGTTTCAACATCAACAGTACAAGAAACCACTCACATGGTGTCATCTGTGAAACTTCCCATGCTGAAGAAAGGTGAGTATACAATATGGGCTATAAGGATGGAATAATTTGCTTGAGCCTTCAAATTTGCTACTTGTTCAAAAATAATGTTTGGTGGGTTGTCCCATTCTTTTTATCCTTGGGCAAAAATTTTTATGGTTTCCCATGCTTCTTCACCACTTAATTCCATAAGGTTCCCATCTGCTGCAATGTCAAGGTCCATTCGGGTATAGTCATCAACATGATCATAAAATAATTGAGTAAGGGACCATAAATCGAGGCCATGATGAGGGACTCTTTGGATTAAGTATTTGAAACGAGTCCATGCATCATAGATAGATTCATCTTGATGTTGTTGGAACACCAAGGTATATCTTTGGAATGGAAAGGTTGTGGTTCGTGGTGGGTTTTGAAAGAGTGTGGTGGGTGGTCTTTCATACATCATGTTGGTGAACAAAAGAGTTACAAACAAAAGGCACAAAGAAAAGATAGACTACAAGAAAGCTAATAACAGAAAAATAAAATCTCACTTGAAAGGATTCAAGCGAGTAGAACTAAGCTAAACTAAGTTTGAAACCTAACTATTCCCGGCAGCGGCGCTAAAACTTGATGCGGTTATCGTTAGATTTCAACAAGAAGTTTTACAACTCCTTAACCAGTGTACCTAATCGTTGCAGTGTAGTATAGGCAAGACTCAGGGGTTGTAATAGTTCTCTAGGGTAATAGGTTAGGAAGGCTCGAACAGGGCTTAGTCGAGATCTACAGGATTGAAAGGAGATTCTTTTTGTATTTTTATATTTTATGAAGCAGGTAAATCAATGGTGAGAGGTTGGTTATGATTAATAATTAATTAAAAACTATATATATCTTTACTATGGTGATTTACTTTTATGATAAGATAGGTATTTTCTTATTCATTGCATTAACTGTTTATATTGCTTATCCTATTTCATGTTGCCTTGTTCACTCTCGTGTTTATCTGTGTAAGTATTTCGAAGTCATGAACGAAATTCCGAACCCGCATCTATTTAATTTCGTTAAGGCAATGCACATGTAAGGTAGTATGAAGGACTATTTACAAGGCCCTAAGATATATTAATGGAATTGAAAATCTTAAGAGGGATCACACTAAACCTAATAGGGGGTAAGGATAGTATAAGACTAATACAAGATGGTTAATCCTTTCTACACTTCTCGTGTTTCCCTAGACGTCTATGCCAATTTAATATCTTATGACTAGTTTTTTAAATCCTAACGCGCACATTCATCACAAGAAGCAACAGTAAAAGTATCTTCAATCCAACTTTCATGCAATCATTAACAAATACAAAGGAGGGTTTTACTAACATGTTAAAGATAAAGCAAGAACATAGATCAATCAAACAGCACATAGACATATTGAATGATTAAAGATAAACAATCTTACTTGATTAAAACATAGATTAAGGTCAGTTACAATAGGGTTCTTAAGCCCTAAAGACATCCTAAAAGCTTACAAAATACTTAGGGTTCGGCTCCCCAAACGTTATTCAAAGTTACACACTTAAACCCTAAATTCGGTTTTGTATATATAGAGAAATCGCTACGACGGCGTCAAGTTGTAGTCGCGACGCCGTCACAAAGTAGAATCTTCTAGGTCTGATTTAAGTCGGGTACGTCCTGACGCAGTCGTCAATTTTCTGACGCCTTTACTAGATAGATTACGACAGCGTCGCTTTATGCTTTCGACGCCGTCTCCACACTCTGTGCGTACATTTCTTCAAGAGATTTAGTGTAGGTCCGTAGTCTTGTCCGTTTCTTCTCCAAATGAGCCCAAGTCACATGTATTTCCTCCAAATGCCATCCAAGTGGTAAAAACCTGAAAACAAATGACTAAGCACATAATCTGGGAATATTTGCATGATTTAAGGGGTTAAATGACCCCGAAATAGTGTATCAAATGATACCTCATCACTGACCAAGTTGAACCAGAACCAAAGTTTGAAAAAGCGAAGCTTGTCGCTGAGGTTCATGCTATGTAGAAAAGAGTTTAGTTGATCCATAAAAGAGGAGGAAATGTTGATAGATCGTTCCTTGACGGTGAGCTTGATGATGTGATAAAATGACTTTCAGTGGTAAAGTTTTGAACATAAGTTATGAAGACAATTCAGAAGAATTTACAGTCAAGCAATTCATTCCCGAACAACTTGATAAGGAAATGTTAATCTGTAACCAACTTATGATTTTTTTTAAGTTACACACCGATGGAGCAATTTCATATGTTTGTGATTATAAAGTATCATGTGAGACAATCGTTCCTACTGTTGTTGATGGTGAAGGTTCCATGTTGTATTATACAGACTCGCAAGCGTATACCTCATCCATGTCACAAATACTCAAAGCTTGTTTTAACCAAAATCCTGATTCGGTAGTTGATTGCATGCAAATGGCTATTGATAATCGGATAGATTGTTGTTTACCAAATTTGAATGAACCATTCTTTGAAACCAAAGTTAATGTATGTACATATATACATTATTTTGTTTAGTTAATTATTAAATTTAGTGTCTTGTATTTAATTATACTTAACTTTTTCAGATGAATGATTCTTTTGAGTATTACAAGACGGATAACTATTCTTTAGATGATATGTTGGAGTTTGGAAATCAAGATAAGAAGGTGGTCGAGAAAAGAGAAGAAGTGGTGTATAGGTTAGACTTGAGAAAACAAGATGATATGTTGCATATGGAAGAAAAAAATACTGATAATTATTCTTTAGATGATATGTTGGACTCTGGAAATCAAGATGAGCAAGTGGCTGAGAAAGGAGAAGAAGTGGTGTATAGGTTGGCTTGGGAAAACAAGATGATCAGGGGCTGAGAAAAGAGAAGAAGCGGTGTATAGATTGGAGTCTGGAAAAAAGATGAGCATGGGGCTAAGAAAGGAGAAGAAGAAGTTTTCGTTGATGTTGAGATAGACCAGGTTCAGAAACTTGAAAAAATGCCGGTAAAGTAAAATGTTCAGGTACGCATCATCGATTTAGTTATAAAACTTTAGCGAGTTTGGAAACACTATTATCTAATTTCATCTTATCACAAACTATTGATTATAACTTGATATTAACATAACTTAAAGAAAAAACCTCCATGTTAAGCAGAATGATCTCATTTTTAGTAGTCACTTCAGTGTTTTAAAGGGCTTTGTTTAACCTTATGTATGCGCTTATTAGCTTATATGTTTTCGGTTTATATTTCATAAGCTCAATTCTCTTGGCTTATCTTGAAACTTATATAGGCTTATATAAGTTTGTTATGATATTATAAACTTATAGAAACAAATAAGTCTTAAAATAAGTAATAACTGAGGCTTATAGAACATCACTGAAGCCAACTAAAAAAAGTTGTTTAATCAGCATTAAGAGATCGGAATCGAGAATCGAAACGCATTCCAGTCGATTAGAACTATTGTTTTATTCAAATCATTGGTCATTCATAACTCTTTCAAGGTTTGTGGAAACATAAAAAATGCATTCCCAATACAGTCAGTCAGAAGTATTATGTGCATAGAAAATAAAAAAACAAGATCAGAGGTACATCGGCCTTTCACAAAGAGAGATGATATGAATAATGAGTTTGCATCCAAATTTATTTCTACGATGGACAATTAGAGAAGCTCCAACTACTTTATATATATTAAATATAATAAATATATAAATATATAAGATCAAAAATCTCAATTGTAGTAAACCGGAAGTATGATTCCCGAGTCGTTATCCCCAACGAGGAATGCAATTGAAAGTCGAGAGTCGTTTTGATAATAAATGTGTGAATGGAATAAGATTTAAATTGGTTTTATACAACTAAGGGAAAATTAAACGCAAACACTTAAAAACAATTAAAGCAAAACTATTTTAAACTAAAAACGCAAAACGGGGATCCTAAAATCGCGACTAAAAACTAGCTAAGGCGAATATTAACCCTAAAAATTCAAACTTAGTTTCTAAACCTCGAAAATGATAAAAGAAAATTTTCTAAAAAAGATTTATATTTTTTTTACTTTTTTATAATTTTTTATGAATTAAAAACCTATTTAATCAATTAAAATTCTAGAAAATAACAAATTAGTTCCTAAAAATCCAAAAAAATGATTTTCTACGTTAGAAAAGTCTAAAATATCATAAAAACTCAGAAAAACATTTTTCACTACTTTTTATAATTAAAAACTATTTCCTAGAATTAATTTTAAAAGCTAAAAATGAAATTAAAAATCTAAAAATGATGAAAAAGATTTTAAACTTTGTTTTTAAATACTTTAGGAAAAGTATTTATGATTATTTGATAATATATTCACAAAAATCGAGAAAATAAAATATTTTTGTACTTTTATGAATTAAAAAAGATTTTAATGAAATTAAACGTTTAAAAATACTAAACTAATTATAAAAATTCTAAAAAAATTAGCAAAAGTAGCTTGAACAATATTGGATCTAATAAAAATAAGCTGGGTGAAACAGCTTATCTAAATAAGCTGTGAAAAAGCTAAAACGGCTTATAAGCTAAAAAGGCCTAAACGTGTATAAAAGATTAATGTCGCAAGATTAAACCGAAAAAGACCCAAGGGCAAGTGGTAGTGTGTGTGTTGTGTAAAAACGTTTGGTAAGTAGGGTAGAGGTCCCGGGTTCGAGCCTTGCTCACCTGGGGCTTCCCCTAATCCCAAACGTTTTTGTTTTCCATTTTTTTACAACTTTTTAGAAGACTTAAAAATAAGCACTTTTAATAAAAACACTTTTTTTATAAACCAAAAATAAGCACTAAAATAAGCTGATAAAGTTGACAGAATAAGCTAAAGTACACTAAGAGATTAATTGCCAACTGTTTTGGCTTTTTTTAACTAAATAAGCAAATGTAACTACAAAATAAGCTAAAGCAGGAACTTAAATACACCTAATAAGCATATTTGAACAAAAATAAGTACCTAAAATAAGCTAGAATGACAGTTTACTTGAAAAGCTAAAAAAACTTAAGATTTTTAAACTAAAAGGCAAATAAGCTCAAATAAGCTCTACCCTAAAGGAAATAAGCTAAAGGGGACTTAAACTGACCTAATAAGCTATACTAAACATAGAATAAGCAAATAAGCCTAAATAAGCAAAAGAGCTTTTTGGCCAAACTGTTAAGCAAACAGCCAAAAGGGACTTTTCTAGCTTAAAAATAAGCTAGCAAACAGATCCTTATGGCTTAGTGGCTTATACCACTAAAAAGCATGGCCAAAAAGCTACTTAAAACAACAATCAAAAAGCAGTTTGAAATTCAAATAAGCACTTAAAAAGCTTAATGAAAAAGCTATCTCACACAGATTTGACACTTAGAAATATTTTTTGCAATCTTCACAAAACACCACTTTTGAGCTTAAAAATAAGCACTTAAACAGATCCTTATGATCTTAAAACCTACAAACAGATTGAGATTTGACCTCAAAGAACAAGAATCAACATTCAAAAACCATTTTGAAATTCACAATAAGCAAAAGAAAGCAAATGAAAAAGCAATTTCTCAAAAATTTTGAACACTTAGCAAATTTTTGACAGTTTTGGCAAAAATGCAAACCAACAAATGCATGCCTACTGTCTTTGTTTCTAAGGTGTTTTAACAATTTTATAAACACAAAAACATCTCAATACTACAAGATTCAAAGGCATAATCAAACAAGCAGATAAAATGAGCTATAAGCTCACAAATTCAAACCACAAACTCTTAAAACCTTAAAAATGAGATTTAATACTTAAAATTTAAACAAACTGAACTTTTAGACTAATTTAAGCTAAACTAAATTAACTCAAGTGTCAAAATGCATTTTTGACCCATTTTCACCCATGAAAGCAGTTAAACCAAACACTCCTTTAAAGAACTCAAAACAATTTTTAAGGTGATTTAGACTGATTTAAGCAATAACTTTTAAAGACCAAATGATTAACAAGACTAATAAGCAATATCAAGCATATTTAAACAACTAATAAGCAATCAAATAAGCTAAAACAGATTGTGCTAGTTTATAAGCTTAAAGTGACAGATTATAAGAAAACTTAAACAAATGATCTCTAAACTAAAAGCAGCCATACATAAGCATCAAATAATATAAACAAGCATAAATAAGCAGCTACATACAAGAAATAAGCAATAATAAGCAGTTAAATAGTAAATAAGCTAAAACTTGAAACATAGAAAACTTACAAAGCCCTTACTTAAACAGGGCAAACAATGCTCAAAAGAGCTTATCTACAAGCTCTAGCTTATCAAAGATAAGCTAGTGGCAGCAATAAGCCCTTCCCTTTTTGGCTTATCTTCCATTTGAGCTTTTTGAGTGATTTTTAGTAAAATAAGCTTAAACCTTACAAACTATGAAAGAGTTTGTAAGACTTAAGTAAACAGCTTAAGAATGTTATAAAAAGAGCTTTTGTGAGCTTATAAAACAGTTTTAAAACATCAAACACTTTAACTTAAAAACGGGATAAAACATAAAAACTTCAATATTTCATTAAACTTAAAATTAGTACAAGGCTTTTAAGAAAAACAATACAATAAGCTAAAAAGACTTCAAATATAAGCTGAAAGTTAACTAGGTAAAAAAAACTCTGTGCCCAAGGGCTTACTATGAGCCTATTTATAATAAGCTAATGAAAGTTCTAGATGTGTGCTTTCTTTGTGAGAGCTCCTGAGGGTGTGTTTGTTGTGTGAGATAAGTCAAGTCTTCATCTTGGCCATCAATTTTGCTTGGAGCCCAATCCCAACGATCTTGACCCTTGATTACTTGTCCTTATTCCTTGACGAATAGGGTGTTAGGGGATTGCCAAAGTGGCAATAAGCCCATGTGAGGTGTGTAGAGGTGTTGGTCGACAAAGGGGAGAAGAAAAGGGAATAGTGTTTTGGCTGGTAGTGCAGGAGAGGACACACGATTTGGGAGATAATAAACAGTGTTCGTGCAATTTTTAAAAGTTAGAGAAATGGCAAGTTTGGTTCCTGAGTTTATATGGTTGTGTTGCATCTATCGTCCATGAGGTGTGCATCTTTGGTCCTTTTTGTTTATAAATGTTTGCACTGTTAGTCCTTTTAAGGACTAACAGAGTTAAGGTTAAAAGGGGATAACAGGCTTGTTATAAGGGGGGTTGGGCCTATGACTTGGACCGGTTATAAAAAAGGAGGACTTGGGCTTTTTTATAAGGCTTAAGTCTTATAAAGTCTTCAATATGTTTAAATGGGCTGACCTGACCCATTAGATGGGTACGGGTTGACCCATTTAACATTCCTTCGATATCGGCTCCTCCTTTGACTTTGACTTTGTCGGGGTTGACTTTGGTTGACTTTGACGTTTTGACTTTCGGCTTTGATTTAACTTTTCTTTCACGCTCTTTCCGTTCTCGTGCTCGGTTTTATCATTTTGGCTTCGTTTTTGTCCTTTTCTTAGATATCCGTTACCTGCACAATGCAAATGCAAAACATACAAATACAATGTATTTTTGGTATGTTTTTGGTCATTTAAGCGCATTTTTAATGGAAAATGGTATGTGTATTTAAGCACATACCAAAATCCCCCATACTAAGATATTGTCGTGTCCTCACGCAATGCTATAAGTAAACACTTAAGAAAACTAAGAATCTCGATTCTCCTCGACTAATTACCTCGAAAAGTAGCTAAGTGTTCATCAAGGGGAATTAAAGAATCAATAGCTTCGAAAAGTCTCGTTTTTACCATTCTTAAAGATATACACTTATTCCTACACATATTTTTGTATTTTTCCCTTTTTTCATATTTTTCTTTTTAAGCAACTAACTAACATATTTGACTTTCGTTATTTTCATAACCGTTAGGGATCATAGAACAAGATGCATTTTAATCCTAAAATGCCCAAAAAAGGATAAATTCAACGTTCCCGACTTTTCCTCGTCCCAAACCAAGCTTAAAACGAAATCACCGTTAAATATCAGTTAAGATGCTAACACTACTCATATTTGCAACTTGTGAACTTTTCACTCCCGACAATTATTATATCTTAGGTGAATGTGCCATTTTGAATTTCAACCATGGATCAACGTTTTGCAAAATTCTATGCTTCACGTTCCACCCGAGAATAATGAGTTTGAAGGCGAGATCATCCCATGTAGCGACTTTCGTCTCGGCACATCCCAACCTTGCGGCTAAGTGACCAGGCTTTTGACACCCCACAGAGACTAGTATCGAGACTCACGGACCTTTGGTTTCAAAAACTCTTAGGTTTCCCGTTTACACATAGCTTATTTAAAAACTTAAAATGAAATAGTTAAAGTTCAAAAGCATATTTAAATTTAACAAAAAGAGATTTATTGAATCATACTTAACATTAATATAATATTGATGCAATTATAACCCTTGACCTTTTAGAAGGCTGCAACATCGGTTGTGAGCTGACAAGATACAACAAACTTTTATCAGCCCACAGTTTATATTTATTATATTTTTTCATTTTTCATCATATTTTTCATTTTTTAATAGAGAAGACTTCTTTTTGAAAAATTCAAGTATAAATTTGAACTAAGACTAAAATTTTTGCTATTAACTACATAAAAATTGTTGATTTAAGTTTAATCTCCAAAAATAGCACGTATATTAATCCGGTTAAGAGCTTATGGGAGAAAAAAAACCACAAATTACATACATGAGCTCTTAAGATTTCCAACTAATCCTTGTTTAGCATCCAACTCATA
>BQNB010075160.1:0-31559 GCA_026074375.1 Tanacetum coccineum | reverse complement strand
GCAAAAAAAAACATGCTTTGTGTGTGTGTTTGAATGAGTGTTTATTAAAGAAAAAGATATTTATATAATGGACTCGAAATGACCAAGATACCCCTACAGTGTAAATTAGGGATTTAATCTCCTTCGTCGATGATATGGAGATGGAGGGTGAGGAAGAGTCCCTCAGTATCAACAAAATGTTTGGTATCCAAATAAAAGTACATGCATGCTAATTGTGGTAGTTTTTTTTCTATTGTTAAATTAAGTTGTCAAAGGAAGAACTTCACAAGTTAATGGCTTTCTATAGAAATTATATTATGATCGAGTAGGGTAACATGTCAACATGAGTTACTTTGGATCGAATCGAGTACTATGTTGGATTATACAATAATTAGGGCCGGCTCATTGATTTCGGTGGCCCAGTGCTAAACTAGAAAAAGGAGCCCCTTGGAAAGAAAAAAAATGGTCTATCAAAGTTTGTAGTGTGATTCAATAGCTCTATGTCAAACGAATTATATTGGTCTATGTCATACGTGACTTAAGAGTGGTTTTAGTTGGCCACAAAAAGTTTTAAACGTTTTTGTAAACATATGTCTGACAAAGAATTCTAAACTAAAATAGTAAAAACAAGAAAATGGGGCCCCAAGATGAATGGAGGCCCGGTGCCGTCGCACCATTTACACCATTCATTCACCGACATTGACAATAATATACCTTTTTAACAAAGTAATTTAGGAAATTCTATACATAAAATATACACTCTTCTCATGTTAAGTCTTGAATTTTCATCAACTAACTGTCGAAGTAAGTTTGTTGATGTGCTTAATATGATGATGAAAATATATGTATACCATTGATAACTATTTATGAATTGTTAATAAAATGGAAAGAAAGATTAAGATATATGTTTATATTTAAATGTGCAGTTTTGTACTAAAATAGATCACGACAGCGATGAAACAAATGTTCTTAGATGATCGATCCGGACCACAAAATTTTCTGAGTTAACCACATTTTTAATCCCCGGATACTAATGACTGGGAAACAAGATAAGCTAGAATGTGATGCTTTCTATAGTTTAAGATGTTTTTTTATTATCATTTCTTATTAAAAAATCACAAGTTAACATGATCAAGTGATGTAGAATGTATACTAGCTACTCAGACAAAGACAACGACTCCATTTGTTCGTTTGTTTATCGAAATATTCATCATGATTACGTGACTTTTGATTTTAACAAAGTTTGATACTCGCGCTTCGCTGCGGGGTGTTTACGTACTGTGTCGTTTTACGTTTATTTTATACTTGTTGTGACCCGCTCAATAACGACTTGTTAACAGACCAAATAAAAATATGTTAAAGCCTATTAAAAAAAATAGCCCAATATCTCAAGCCCCAAAACAATATATGGGGCTAACTAGCTAACTATGGGCTAATATTAAAAAATATTTTAAGATGCATATTGAGCTAACTATATGGGCTAATATTAAAAAAAATTGGGGATTAAAAAATTAGGACAACATTTTGTTGTCTTTAATATATATATAAATGTCATTTTTCTATGTATTTCATCTCACATAAAAATTTATAGATTGGATTTTGTAATAATGTTACTCCTAGCTAATAAGACCAATAGGCCTAATTCATTTGTTTAGGTGTTACGTTTTATCATTTTTATTATATACAACAATTGTAATGCGTTAGTTATAGTTGAATATGATCGATATATTATTCATTTTTCATCTTATTTTTATATGGTATCAGAGCCGTAAATCTTTACACATAAATGACATCTTGTTGCTAGCTGTTTGTGTTTGCCTTGATGGTTTAACTCAATTGTTCAAGAAAAAAAGGACGGCTATTGTGTTACGAATGAAAGATGGGCATGAGAAGAAAAAAAGTTAGTAAGTGAAAGTCATATATATTGATAAATTATTTAAGTGATTGTTGGGATTGGGATTAATTATTGCGTGTAAGATGGAAGTGATGCGTTGATTCAATCGGTTTATTTATTAGTATTTTATTTGTTGACTTGGATTATCTGTAATGCTTAGAGTTTAATGACACTTAAAATTTAGAGTTGTTATTATATTTGCTTGAAGATAGAGATTTGGTTTTGGATTCATTTAAGTATTAGGCTGATGATTTCTAGTTGGTTTCAAATACCGTGGTGATTAAAGGTTTGGCAGTCATTATTTGGTTCGACACTAAATTGGTAATTTGTATATTAGATTCGATTTGGTTTGATTTAAGATGGTCAATAGTATTATATGTCGTGATATTGGAATATGTGTTAGTGTTAGTGTTGGTATTGATATTTGCATCAACTTTGGGAGAATTTGCATCAACGGGTAGTCTCCATTGTGTTCGGGTTATAAGGGATTATTATAAGGAGCATCTTGTTATGCATTTTTGTGATTCCACATGGTTCTAGTTATGTATTCGTCTGGTTTTGCATATGTTTTCGCCTAGTTCTGCGTCTGATTATTTGTCTGGTTTTGTTCTATCTGCATCTGGTCGGTTATGTTCTATCTGCATCTGTCTAAATATGCTCTTTATCTGATATGTTTGTCTGTCTACATCTTCCTGCATGAATCTGCATTGGTTCTTCTCCGTATTTGTGTGGCTCTGCCTGGATCTTGGTTCTGCATCTGCACTTGTTTGTCGGTTCTAATCTTTTCCTTTGTTTCTGGTTTGCACCTCTTTGAATCTGTCCGATTATTCTCTACATGTTCTACTTTCGTTCATCTCCATACTTGTGTTTCTCCACTCTGATTCTACACTTGGTTTTGGTTTTACGTTGACATTGGTTCGTCAGTTTTAAATTTGACTAATTTCGCGGTGTTGACACTATGTGGTTTAAATTGCATTAGATTAAGACTTCGTCT
Source organism: Tanacetum coccineum (assembly GCA_026074375.1). NCBI lineage: Eukaryota > Viridiplantae > Streptophyta > Magnoliopsida > Asterales > Asteraceae > Tanacetum > Tanacetum coccineum. The sequence goes on along the minus strand of BQNB010075160.1, from coordinate 28,692 downwards.
AGCACCGAGGTGCTCTGGGACGATCCGAAGTTGCGTGTTTATTTTCCGTTTTAGTTTATTTTGTGTTTGACAAACTCCCAAAGTTCACCGCTGTGGCATTGAGAGTTTGAGGGTGGATGTTAGCTAATAAGGCCAATAGGCCTGGCCAAGTGTTTAGGCCCGTTTGTTTAGGTACTAGGTTTTATTGTTTCTGTTATATAAACAATTGTAATGTGTTAGTTATAGTTGAATCTGGTCAATATATTGTTCAATTTTCCTTTAATTTCTACATTCCTCATTATTAGAACTTACAAGTACAATAAAGAATAGGAACACAATAAAAATGATTATATACATGGTCTTTTAAATAGTATGTTGGTAATCATTCAATGGATTACACAAATCAAACTAGAGTGGTTTTTTTCCTGGAACATGTTATATGTTAGTATTCATATTAGCCTATAGTATATAGTGTAGGGTGTTAAGTGAAACTTTAGTTCTTATTTTAGTCAAATATGGAATGTCTATGACGGTTGCATGAAACCCTATATATACCAGATGATGTCAAACGATTGCTCACCCCCGAGTATTCGTGAGTCGCGGTTTCTCTTTGGTAGCAGCCGGTTTCAACTCGTTTTAGGGTTGATTTTCTTCCCCCTCATCTCCACGACAAGGAGGTGAGGGGGGAGGGGTCTTTGTACCGTTTTCTTTTCCGAGTTCTCAATATACTAATCGTTTGGGAGCAAGATTACGTGTCATTACTTTTCTGTCGTGTTGTGTTTTATTCATTCGTATCGAGTTATCCACATTCTAGTTTTTGATTGTTGGTTGATATTCCAACAAGTGGTATCAAGAGCCTTGGTTCGAAGGGTCTCGGGTGGAAGCTAGGTTTGATAGTTTGAAGGTTCTTGTTGTTAGGTTCATAACAACAAGGTGCAACGACAGAAAAGGGTTCTTTGAATGTCGATTTTGTCCAGGATCGTTAGACAAGAGCGACTTCAAAGGTTTTTGCACTTTCGGGATTGTCGAGGTTATCGACTGGGTAAAAGAAAGTTCATGGTTTGTTGATTTTCGATTTAGAAAATTGGCAAGTTACTGTTGTGTTTGGGTTTGTCGGGTTTTTGACAAAGAACATAATCAAGTTCTTAATTCTCGGTTTGAAGATCAGGGTTTAAGCGACGTTGATTGCGTAAAACGTTTTCTTGAAGGGTTTCGATTGTTGAGGTTTCACGACAAGGTGTAGAAGCATTCAATGTTTGTCGGTCTCGGGATATTGAAGTTCTGCAAAAAGGTTTCAGGTGGTTTCGGTATTTGTGGGGTATCGACAAAGAAACAACAGGTTACTTGGTTAAACAAAAGGCTACAATGGTTTCGGGCTTTTGTTACGTAAACTCAGGTTGTTGTTTTTTAAACAAACAAGATATAACTTCAAAGCAAGGTTTTGAAGGGTTCTTGTTAATCGGGTTTTTAGTTGACAAGGTAGTGGTGTTCGGTTTTCTTGAACGTCAAGGGGAAGCACAAGGTCGACTTCAAGTTGTTTGGTTTTCAGTTATTGAAGATCGAGGAAGTTTCATTGTGTGTCGGGTTTTTTGTCGAAGTTAAAGCAAGAAGAATGAAGAAGACGTACAGTTTCATGCATGTATTATATGCATGGTTTCTTTGAGCACGTAAGTATGTTTAGTTGCATGCATCTGTATGTATTTTGCATACAATATTTTTTACTAGAGAAAGATATTCTTCTTTTCTTGTTTTTATCGATTCAAAGAGGATTTATCTTAGGGTTATATCGGTAAAGCAAGGGGTTTTTTTGTTTACATACGGTTACTTTGTTTAGTTCGGTGTTGTGAGGTCTTGAATTCAGGATCAATAAGCAATAGAGTGTGTGTTTAGGTGTTGTGTGTGTGCTTATTCTAGAGAGAGAAAGATTGAAGAAAAATAGTAGAGAGAGAAAAAGGGAGGAGGAGGATTAGAGAAAAGATAAGAAGAGATTAGATGACACTTAGGAGACACACCTCACAAATGAGGTGGTGGTGGGGGTATTTATACCCATTTTACAAGAATGAGCAAGGTGCTCTTGTTTCTTAGCTTTTAGCTATTTATCGGGTCTCGTGACTTTATTTATGTCACGAGCCTATCACCTAACCTATTACACAATATTATTTCTCTATTTATTACAAGATTTTTATCTCAATAAAATTGTTACTTTTATCATTCCTAATAATCTTCCCCCAAGGGACGATCATTGAGATCTTTATTTGATTGCATTAATGATCATCATTTTCTTATTCGTAACAATCTCCCCTTAAAGGATGATCATTGAGATCTCTCTTGGGACCTTGATCTTTTATCTTTAAAGCTCGTTTGTTTTGAGTTTTGTTGTGTAATAGTGGTCTTGTTCCAATCATGCTCTTGTGATCTTGATCTTTATCCTTTCATTTTCTTTCATCTTTGCCTTTGAGATCTTTTTATATCATCATTCTTTATCGTGAATCTATCTTGATTTGTCTTTTGAAGCTTCTGACCAACATACTTATACTTTCTTGACAGCTTACAATCTCCCTCATGTAGAACTTTTATCTTGAACAACAACTTGATGATTTGAGGAAGTTCTTTGATTTATCAGAGTTGTGAAAGTGTAACTTTGAACTTTGAGTATGAGAAATGAAGGTATGAATATGATGGTGTTCTTGCATCTGAAAGGTAGAGATGTTGTTGATGTTGTTGTTCATAAATGTATCTCCCCGGTTGACTTCCCCCCAGTTCGTACCGCATGACTACAAGCAATTCAACTTCTTCCCCCCAAACATACAATCATTCGTATGCATATACTTCACATAGACAACTCATAGAAGATAGAAACTATACCCTCCAAGTCAATTAAGTCCCAGAAACTATAACCTCCAAGTCAATTAAGTCCCGGATGATGTATACACCAAAGTCAATTAAGTCCCGGATGTACACATTTCTTCCCCCTAATTGTTGCACTCTATCGAAATATTCAGCTAGGACACTTCTCTTCCCCCTGATTATATTTGATGACCATCAAACATAATCATAATCTTGTTATGCCTGAATATTCGATAGTGAAGTCATGTGTGGAGTGTGGTCTAGGCATGAGAGTCAACTACTAACTTCAATCCCAACAATCTCCCTTCATCAATCATGTGACATCATAAGTAACCTTGGTAATCCAACACTTCACTTGAATAAATCAAGGAAATGTTGTTTGTGTTTTTCGAAAACAAATTCCGAAAGAACACGATAACTACTAGATCACTTAGATTGCTAGTTAACACTAAAATGAATCATTAAGCAATCATTTTCAAATTAGTGACCTACGTTCAGCATTGGCTTGATGTTAGCACTGGTAGGATTTCCATTCATCATCGTGAATACTTTATGAAAGTATCACTATTGAATGTTCCGCGCAATGTCACAGAGACATGCAATGTCACATAGACATATAAGCGACTCTTGTACCTTTTGTATCATTGATGTTTAATACAAATGTACTTTTGTGTCCTATGTGAGATTTGATGATATGATCTCATTTGCCTCTAGACTCAATAAGTGCGTTTTGGTTTTTATGATCGGAGGCTGGAGCAGACTGCCACCTTTTTAATATCAACAATCTCAGAGTGAGATGTCAATAGATTATGCATTTAATCTCCGTGACAATGAAACAAGAATTCTTTTAAGAGAATCTTGAGTGGCTGGGAAGGGTTGTGCATTGCATCACTGGGTCCATGATGTCTTTTTTCAATACCAAATATCATCTTTGTGATATTTGATAGATTATGTATTGACCCGGTTTCTGCCTAATGTTTGTGGAGGGCTTCTTTCTTTTCACCCTTTACATATCATTTCTTTTTCATTCTTCAACCCCTTCAATGTCCACCAAGACATCATTACTATCATCATGTTGTGATTGTTCCGATGATAGCTCATGCCTTAGTTGACATTACTCCCATTTTTCATTCTACTCCATCATACCTAAGGACTTCTATTCTATCTATGGAATATCCCTGGGTAGATCCCTCCGGTTTTGGATGGATCATGGGATAATACCTAACCTTACCACCTTATTTCTTCTTTGATCATTGTGAGGTAGTTGGTTGTTAGGTATTAAGATCAAAACCATAAAACCTTTTGAAAATCAATCAAAGTGTTTGATATAAATCAAAACTTTTAACACTTTGAAAGTTTCACTTTTGAGAAATACTCCCCCTACACATGTGCATCGATATTCAAAATTATTTTGCACATGGAGGAAAGAGTCGATTGCACTTTGAGTCTTTCAATCATTTTGTTATTCCACACACTTAGGCATTTATCTTTTTTGATCACATTTTAATCCAATTTTCTCCCCCTCAAAAATAGCATACCATATGATATTTTTGATATCAATGGATTAAAATAGCTATATGAGTTTTTGAAAGCACATGGGAGAAAACGGATATAGCATGATTTTGATTTGAAACATTTGAGAATGTTTTAAACAAACTTGAAAAACTAGTTGTGTCAAAGTATGTCGATATCTAAAACGTATGGTTAATAGATTGCTCACTCCTCATCCTGTTAAATTCAAGAAACGGTCATAACCAGACACAATCTTCACCATTTGCACGCTTATCGATATAAACACACTTAACAACAACTATTTTTATATCATGTATTATTCATTTGTTTAAAAAACATTTTCCTTTATTCTCCCCCTCAGAAATAGATATAAATCAAATGATTGAATGAGAAAGGGAGTTTTGAACACACAAGTTGAAAGATTTTGAAAAATCTTTTTGAATAACTCCTGAAAATTTATGTTCAAACTTTTGTATACCATTTTACTTGAGCTCAAGATTACGAATATCTTAAATGAAATAGCTCAAGTCCGAGAAATTGTAAGCTTCCCATTGTGAGGATAAATGTACAAAAATGTACACTTTCCTTTATTTGAAGAATGAGTCCTAAGCTGACATTTACTTAGAAGTCATATGTCCCGAGCAAACTTTTGAAAAGATTGTTGATAAAAAATTACTCGGGACGAAGAAGATTTCTCTTCTTTTGAAGATAAAGCGCACTCAAACGTACACTTTTTTTTATTTGAAAACCGGGTTGTAATCTGACATTTGATTACAAACCATTGACTTCGAATTTAGACAACAACCTTTGGAACCCATTTAAGCACGGTGCTAATGGGTTTGCCAAGTTTTGAAAACCATTTTAAAGTTGTGTCTATTTGATGTAAAGATGTTGAGTTCCAACGAGGACTTGAAATCGGTGTTTCATTTGAAAACAGCTCTCGTGGAATCAACGAAGATTTAAAATTCCTTTTGATTTTCCATTGATTTTTGAAACTCGGTGTTTCATGTGGAGTTTTAAATCTTGTTGATGAAGAAATTTTCCATTTGTTGTTAACATTTGGTGTATCATTCTGAAAATTTGTTTTTGAAGCGTTTGAAAATCTTCCATTGTTTTTGTTTTTCAAAGCCGAGTCATTCTTGTTTTGCATTGAAAGCATTTCTGTTTTGGAATATTTGAAAGTTTTCAAATGACTTTGCTTTGGTCTCCACACTTGTTTTACCAGTGTAAAACGAGAGTGTGAAGTAACAAAAACTTGATTCTTTCCTTTTAAAGTACTTGTCTTAAAACTCTTTTGAGAAGTAGATGCTTCAAAAGTTTGAGATTCCTTAATTGGCCTCCACACTCGTTTTACCGGTGTAAAACAAGAGTGTGATGTTTCAAAAAATTAATTCTTTGCATTTGAGGAAAAAATGTTTCAAAATGTTGAGATTTCTTAGAAAACTTCCTATCTTTTTGTAAAGAATAGGTGGTAAACTGAGAAACCCTTCTTGAAAACGGTTTTGAGGATTCACCTGTGTGAACCTTTTCTGAAACACTTTCTTTAGGTTTTGAAGATTTTGAAACATTGATGTTCCAATTTTTCCGATTAAGAGAATCAAACTTCACTTTTAAAGCATTATACAAAGTTCTCAACTCATGATATTCTTTTTGACACAAACGAATATCTTGTGATGCCAATTTTGATTTCAAAAATGCAATTTATTTCAAAAGCTGATCTCTTTCATTATTAAGTAACGGTGGTTTTCCTAAAATTGAAGAATTATCAAACTTTGTTTCCACATGCTTCCCTTTCAGATTATCAAGTTGAGTCCTCAAATGATTAATTTCTTTTAAAAATTGATCTTTTTCGGCTTTAGAATCATCGACCTTACGAGCCAATTGTCGTTCAAGAACAACTTTCGTATTTTCAAGTTTTTCAAAATACGCTTCAAATTTGGCTGTTTTGTTCGACAATTCAAGCTTGACATCATCAAAATCTTTTGACTTTTGAGCAATGATCTTTTCGAGATGAGTAACCTTTGATCCACAATCACGATTTTCTTTATCAAAAGCATTCAATTTTCCCAATGTTGTCCTTTTTTCTTCATCAGCGAAAACATTCTAAAGATTATCAATTTTCATCAATAACTCAGAATTTTCTTTTGTTTGTTTTGCTAAAGACTTTTCCAGCTCATCAATCTTTGTTTGAAAAACACTTGTTTTGTTTTCAAAAAGATTCTGTTTCTCCCTCGATGTCTTTTTGAAAAATTCAATCTTTTCCAAAATATTATTGAACTTTGTTTCAGCAAATTCAAACAATTAAGACTTCAGATTTTCTGCCTCGTTTTGTGTTACATTTGAAGTTTTTGTTTGAACCCGCGACTTTTTGATCGAATCAAACAAACTTTTGTAAGTCAACTTCAAGTGTTCATTCTCCTTAATTAATGACGCCACTCGATATTCCAACTCAATGTTTTTAGTTTCAATTTCATCAAAATTGACCTTAACTTCGACTTCATCACATTGATTAGTCTCAACTTTTGACCTTTGAACCGACTCAAACAAATCTTTATAAGTCTGTTTCAAATGAGCATTCTCGAGTTGTAATGATGCCATAAAATTCTCATTTTCTTTTTGCACTGTTTTCAAAGAATTATTTTCTCGAGACTTGTGTTGAAGTGCGATTTCAAAAGCAATACTCTTTGCCTCAAATTTTGACAAATCTTTTTCCAATTCAACAATTCTTTTTGACAATTCCTGTGTGACTTCAAATGCATCATTACAAACCGTATCAGCTGTTTTACTCTCATTTGAAACATCTTTTGACTCTTTTGAAATTCTTTCAATTTCATCATGTAAATCCTTATTCCTTATTTCCACACAAGAAGTTATGACAAGATTCTTGATATCTTCAGCTAAGGATGCTTCCAAGAGTCGATCTTTTAAAAGCTCATTTTGTTTGAAAGTTTCATCAAGATCATTTTCCACTGAAACAAAAACATCTTTCATTTCTTTTACATCTCTTTTAAATCGATTTTGAAAGATTTCAAAATACAAATGCAATTCTTGAAGAATTAATTTCGCTTCTACACAAATATCGATTAATCGAAGTTCTTCTAGAGACGTATAGAAAATGCTTGTTCGTTTAGAATTCTTTTCTAGTAACTCAAACAATTTTTTGAAAACATTTTCCATTTCATTCAAATCCACAAGCATTGGATTTGCACTAGGCATTGATGCCATGCTTGGTTTTTTCTCAGAAGAAAATTCTTTAGAAGATATAAAAGATGATGGAAAATATGTTTGTTCAGCAGAAGGTTCTTTTTGTGGAACAAAATCATCATAAAGTTTGTTCAATTTTCCGTAATCGATTGGTTTTATCTTTAACTCTTGAACTTTTTCATCTTTTTGAAACTCGTTCATTTTTAATCGACTCTTTTCAGCATCCTCAAGAGTTTCCTCAGAATCAAACACATGCAGTTGTTCATTCTTATCACAAAGTTCATAAGCACGATACAACTTAGGAATTTTAGCATAAGCTTGTGAAAGAACATAAGGACCGTTATATCCCAATCCCGACTTACGTAAGTTGTCCCGAAAAGCTTTTTGTTCATTTGTAAGCAACCGAAGTGTTTCAGTTGATTTGCCCATTTTACAAACAACGTTTTCAAGATCTTTGTTCTTAGCTTGTAACTGAAGAATGTCATTAAAATATTTTTCCTCTTTGTCTCGCTGTGTTTGTTTGAAAATCGCTTGTGTCTTTTGATATTCCTCTTTTTGTCTTTTATATTCAATAACAACTAAATCCAATTTATCACGTTGTTGTTTTAGATCTTGAATGATATCTCGATCATGAATAAATTGCAACTGAGCCTCCTGAGCTAATCGTCTTGCTTTTCGATCAGCCTCAATATATTCGTTATAATAGTTAGTTTTATTCTCATGTGATTCCATTTTTCTGATTTAGCACAACGAACCCAAAAATTTAAATTATCACACAAACCAAATCATGCTCAAACTATCAGATCCACACAAACTATCAATTCCACACAAACACAAATATCACAGTTTTCACAAAAGTATCAATCGAAAAATGAAACAAGATTACGATAAAATCGTAATTGATCAATTTCAATTGACTAAAAACTTTTTAAGACCGAAAATGTATCTTGCACGCACAACTTTTCTATGAGATTTCAATTTTTGATAAACACAAAAAATAACAAATCCTACTCGATACTATCAAAGATTGTATTTTTCTTAAAAATTATCCAACGAAAATGAATCAACAATACGATAAAACCGTAAAGTGATCAATTTCGATGAAATTGATGCGTTTGAAGATCTCTCTCGAAAAATGAGCTCCACAAATTCGATATAACCGAAAATTTGAGTTTTACCAAATTTGAATTGAAAATGAATCACAAGATCAATAAAACCGAAAATGTGACCAAAATCAAATTTTCAAGCATTTTTTGAACTTTTACCAAAAAGTAAAACTACTACACAAATTTGATGAAACCAAAAGTGTGATCTTATAGTAACTTCAAAATCAATAAAACCGAAAATGAAGAACTAATCTATTACAACTCGATAATTAAACGAATACAAGGGGAATGAATACCGAAAATGATAAAACTCTTTATCAACCCACAAATCAACAAGCTCGACTTATCAACCCATAATTTAAAAACAACCTAACGCGTACTAATCACAACTATTTATCACAAAATTAGAATTTGTACCAACTTGAACTCAATGCAAAAATTTAGACATAGATGCGGTTCAATGACTTCACTCAGAGTAATATGTCTAAAAGTCAATCCGGCCCAACAAGAAAGTAGTTAAAATTCGATCAGGCCCACAACCTCAACCCTAATATACTTATCATAAAACGAACTCAATTACTTACTGCTTATGCCTTCCTTAAAAACAAAAGCACAACTTTCACTTATCTTTTACAATAATAAACACACAAGAATCACACAAATATTTACAAATCCAATGTGTGATTATCAATTCACAATTTGTTACAGAAAATGTGTTTACCAATATGTGAGACGCAGCCCAGATAACAATTGTTATGACAAAAACCCGGCCCAATCACATGTTTTATTGAAATTGGCCCACTTTACTTATCAAACCCTAACACAATATAGAATACACTTAGTCAAAACCAAGACACGAATATAACACTCCACTCACACACAGAAGCAAACCCTATCCAGAAAATCTTATCACATACACCAGCGCCTCTTTTTCTTTTACACTCAGTCACACACATTCATTTCTCTCTTATTCTTTGATAAAATTGAACCACAAGTCAATACACTCTTATCACTCAACCACGACAAAATCACAACAATCTTTTATCTTGAGTTTTGAAACATACAAAGACTCAAACAAGTCTCAGGTAGGTTTCCTTTGTAATTTTTGTGATGTTTCTTGAGAATTCTGAAAGAAAAGAATGTTAAAACATCTTTGTTTTGATCTTTCTTTAGTACTTTCAAAAATTTAAAAGAAGTTATGCTTCTAAATTCGTTCTTGATTCTTTCCGTTATGATTCGAACCAAAAAGATGATATGAACATTTGTTGTTCTTGTTTTATCTTTTTACTTGTTCGAAAATAAAACGAATGGAGTTTAAGCTTCAAAAATTCGATCAATGATGTGTGAAGGATCTTTAAAAATCACGAAAAATAAACCGAAACTAAGATCTTGTTCTTTTCTTGTTTTTCGTTTTTATTTATGAATCGAAATAAAAGAGGACAAGAATACTTATTGTTCTTTGTTTTTCTTTTGATTTTTCGGATATTAATCTTCACAAAAATTGATCTATGATGTTTGTGTTTATTTATCCTTTTAAAGATAAGTGCCAATCACTATGGAAACACAAAGGCTGAGATCTCGATTTGTGTATAACTTCTTATTGTTCCGAAAATGAGATGTAGGATCTGTGATGACTTTTTTGTGTGTTTGAGGTTCTAAAAATCATGAACTTTATTGAGAAAACACGAAAACAGACTGAGATCTATTTCTTGAAGAATATTGACTTTCCGAGTTTGTTTTCGAGATTAGATCTGTTGAGTTTGTTCCTAACAAATCTGTTTTTTTCTTTTTGATATGATTAACAATGCGTTTCTCTTTCTTTGATATGATTTTTAGTAAACACAGATCTGGTAAACTCAAAAACGCGTTCCGAATTTGACTAGTTTGACCAAAAGTCAAACTTCCAACTTTAAAAATCAAATTTAGTAAAATCAGTTATTAATCCGAATTTGATAATAAGCACTAATAAGCCGATTTTGTACTAATCTTGCCACGACTTTTACAATAAAACCGTAAGCAATCAATTTCAGTTGTATAAAACACAACTAAAACTAGCAAAATAAGTACACAATAAGCTTATTTGACCAGATTAAGCTGATTTTCTTTTTGACAAAAAATAAACAGTTTTGACCTCTTGCCGACGACTTTTACAATAAAACCCGTAACAAGCAATTCAAGATTAGAGCAGTTGTATAGCGCAAGCACAACTAAAATTATCCGTTAAATATAGGTAGCGCGAACCAATACAAGCTTTATTTAGTGACCGCGTTATTCACATGACTGATTTTCTTTTTGACAAAAAATAAGCAGTTTTAACTCAAAAAGCTCACGAAAATAAGAATAAGCTGAAAATAACAGAATAAGCAACTCAAAATAGTAAGCACTTAACCAAAATAAGCACAGCAGGTCAGGACTGAATAATGCACAAAATAAGCTCATAATAAGCTGGTAAAATAAGCTGTCCGAATAAGCTGTCCGAATAAGCACACTAAACGAACACTAAATCACTCCCTTGGCTCTGATACCACTTGTTAGGTCTTGAATTTAGGATCAATAAGTAATAGAGTGTGTGTTTAGGTGTTGTGTGTGTGTTTATTCTAGAAAGAGAAAGATGGAAAGTAAAGAGAGAAAAGAGGGAGGAGCAGAATTATAGAAAAGATAAGAATGAGATTAGAAGACACTTAGGAGACACACCTCACAAATGAGGTGGTGGTGGGGTATTTATACCCAATTACAAGGAAGAGCAAGGAGCTCTTGTTTCTTAGCTTTTAGCTATTTGTCGGGTCTCGTGACTTTATTTAAGTCATGAGCCTATCACCTAACCTATTACACAATATTATTTCTCTATTTATTACAAGACATTTATCTCAATAAGATCGTCACTTTTATCATTCCTAGCAATCACTTCATATACTTTCAAGTTGCTAATAAGTTCGTCAAGTGATAGTGATGTCAAATCTTTCGACTCTTCAATAGCCGTGACTTTTGCACGCCATTTGAGATGAAGTGACCTAAGAAATGTTCTAACATAGTTCTTGCTAGAAAAACCTTCATCAAGTGCTTTTAAACTAGTAATAATAGTGTTAAACCTACCAAAACCTTAATGTATCGATTCCTCTTCCGGAATCGTAAATTGTTCATATTGTTGAATAAGAAGATCTATTTTGTTATCCTTGACTTGACTATTACCTTGGTGAGTAATTAATAAAGTATTCTAAATTTCTTTTGCGGTTTTACACATAAAAATTCTTTCATATTTTTTACGTAGCAAAGCATTATAAATTACCATTTTAGCTTCATTATTTTTAGCAAGATTCTTTTTAAGATCATTGCTTTGTTTGTCAAATGGTATAATTTCATCCTTTTTATTTTCGGGATTATTTTGAATAGGAGGAAAATCACCATAGGTAATAACATGCCAAAGATCTAGATCTTTTGATTTCACATAAGTTTTGAATCTATTTTTATAATAAATAAATCCATCACTTTCAAATAGTGGTGGTCTTTGCATAGATTGCCTTTTTAAATATTTTTTTGATTCCATAGATCGATTCAAGTTTTAAAATACAGTTTATTTTAAAAATCTTGTTTAACCTGGCTCTGATACTAATTGTGGAAGCTAGAAGGGGATGGGGGTTGAATAATTTACTGCTTTTTAAAATTATTTATTGTTTGTGTATAAAAAGTTAGATTCAAGTTTATGTGATCTCAATGTATGCGCAATATGAACAATTAAGTAAATGAATGACGACGATAAATAATATGAATTTTCAAAACAAGAGATAAGAGTTAGAAAGATCAAACCACAACACAAGAATTTATAGTGTTTCGGTAACGAAGCTCCTCTTCGCCATACTCCACTCCTCGAGTACCTAACTCGAGAGTTCTCTTCACTATGTCAAGAAACTCCCTTTAGGGAGAGAAAACCGTACACAAGTAGCTTACACCAATTTCTGACACTAAGTCAAATGTCGAGTCCTAATCTTAGCTAGAACCAATCTACCACACACTTGTATTTTGAGGCCTAAAATACTAACCGCCCTTAGAAGGATTCACTTCACTTAAGTACTAACACGATCAACCCGATCTAACTATTACACACAATTACAAAAGATGTAAATGAATTACAACATACAACACAATCGTAACTACGTTACGTACTCACGAACTAAGCTATAATACTTCGTAACTTGATGATTAGAAGTATTCTTCTCTTGCACTTGAAGATCTAAGCTTGAATCACTTAGAAACAAATGCTTAAGATTAAATGATCAAAGGATTGTAAGAGATGTATAAACTGATTTTAAACAGAAAGAAAATGGGTGCAAAAGGTGAAAAAATATGTAAGAACAGTCTAATATTTATAGGCAAAGGTGGGAGCCGTTTTACATGGCCGGCCCCCTTAGCTCCCTTGTTGACCCCCTTATCACTAAGGGGGCCGCCCGTAGTAGGATGCTCCCATTTTTGTCTTTTCCAATGGAGGTGTTTTCTGGATCAGTTTTATTCAATTTTAGGGGGAAATTTGAATTCAAAATATATATATTTTGAATAAAACATTTATTATAAATACAAAACTATTTTGTATAAGTTTTAAAAATGTTTGTTACATTTTATAAAAATGTAGGGTTTAGGAAAAATAAAAATTCTTTTAATCACAAATAAATTAAGCATTTATTTATTCATACCTTTAAGCGATTAATTTTTAAAATAAAAATTTACGACTAATTACTTGTTTACTTTTAATTTTAAATAGACCGTTTTTACATTTTGTGATTATCAAAACGTAGAGAAGTCGAAGAATATCAATAACGTTTTTAGGCATTATTTCTATCAATAAAAGAAAAATACTAAAGTCTCAAACTGAATATCTTAATTGTATAAACTAAAGTAAAGCATTAAATCTTAATTTGAGGGGCGGGAGGAGGGATTGGTTTGTTACTTGGAATCACAATAGGTATGGTTTTGATTAAACCATGACATGCGATTAGGTATATGAATTTTATTACTTTGTTTGGTAAAATATGAAGATATGGGTGTCACTTTAAGTAGCTCCATCAAACTGATATGAAACAACAGAAAATGTTATCAAAATCTTCTTTCGACCTGAAACAATGGCTTAAAAAATGTCATCCTTTCACTTAGCAAGTCAAAATCACAAAACACATAAACTATTTGGATCTGCAACTTTTGGTTCTCTTTTAGACTCATAACAAAATTATGGATATGAATTTTGAGTTTCCTAAGATTGCTCCCCCTTTAATCAAAAGCCCAATATACTAATCATTTTCATGAGGATAAATTATAACACCCTGTGTTTTCAAGTTATTGACGACGTCGATAAATCTACTATTTATTTTCAGTGTCGTACACGTTTGCTTGTAATTTCATGAATTAAGTAAAATCGCGTAAGCTAAAAATTAGCGTTCAATGTAAACGGGCACCAAACGATTAAGCGTTTACATCAATCAAGTAATAAATAATTATTTTAAGAATAATTATGGTCTTTGTTTATTTTATTTTTATCGGTTACGTAAATTATGTACGTTTCGCGATAAAGTACGGTTAGGCATATCCGGAACCACGTTAATTAATCTACGCTTCAACAAATACCTATGTTTCTATCCTATACTTATAATATATAAATATTATATATATATATATATAAATATATATAATATATATATAATATATATAAATATATAATATATATATATATATATATATATATATATCGATAAGTCCATTCGGCAACCTTAGTTATCATAAAAATAATCATAATGTGGTTGAGAATGAAACGTTTACTCATAATAAACATATTAGAGAAGTTTCGAGAAAAATTATAGTTTTCTTCTTTTAGTGAATTTACTAAAATAATAAAATAATAAAATAATATTTTATTATTTAAAACCAAAAATCACGTTCTCAAGTAAAAAAAATTAAGTATAAACTTTTACGAAATTTCGACATGACCCGTACGTTTATATAACATTTTCCAAGGTTTAAAACACTTTTCACAATTTCGACACTTTCCGACAAAATTCCAAAATCTCAATCTGTAACGTTTATCAAAGAGTTTTTCCCTAAAACAACGTTCAATAATATTTTATAAACTCATTTCACTTTCCAAAAGTCCTACAAACTATTAAAAACGACTAAATAAAGCTTATTGGGCTTTAAGGCCCAATAAGGGCCCATTAAGGTATTTATACGTCCAAAATACGATCCAAGCCCAAAACCAAGGCCCATTTATATACATACGCTCATACTAATAAGTAGAAAATAACCCATACCACAATAAGTCAACAAATAAGCCACGGCTTATTTGTACTTAATGGGCCGCGAGCCCAAAAGCTAGTCCATAAGCTTTAAAATAAGCTTAATAAGCTACGATACATATTCGGTTAACACCGTAAGCCACAAAAATAGTCCGTGAATATACGCAATATAAAGAAAATAACCAAAAACACATCCCTTGTGTTTCCTAAATAAGCCGCGAGCATAAGCTCAAAATAAGCCACGAAAAGCCCACAAAATAAGCTATAAAAACTACTATACAAAATAAGCTATCTAGTAATATATGTTTTTCAACCATCACGACCACAATATCAAAACTACAAAACCCACTTTGTTTCTTTTTTTATTCGATGCAACCAAACACCCCCTTTTATTCGTTTCGTTTTCAAAAATCGATTTTTACGACGATCAACTTGTACAACTAACATCTATGCATCAATATAAACTCAAAATGACAAACGAAATTTAGATTTAGAAACTTTCAAGAAAAGTCTTCAAAATATAGATTTCCACACAAACCAGACAACCCAAACGTTGTTTAAATGAATACCCAAATACTCGTATCAACCCGAAATATCACGTTCTTGATCAAAGTTAGAAAATTTATGGTGTTTGGTTGTGGTGTGGTGGCTGACGAACAACACACACACACACACACATACTAGTGTGTTTTATTTTTTTGAAAATGAAATGGATAAGAAGAATGTTGGTAATGGGAATATATTTGTACAAGTGGGGAACATCTTAAAAAAAATTGGCATCCTTGTATCCTATGAGACTTGAACCCACGCCTAGGAATCCTAGGGGGTTCATCTCCTTTCTTTTTGTGTCGGGTTCATTTAAAACACGTAAAACTCGATCGTTATTTTCCAAAGTTAATTAGTATTTGTATTCACTTTAAAAATACTTTTCCAATAACCTAGAGTATTTACACGATATATTTACACCACATACTCTCCAAAATCTCTTCTGGACATTAACGGACATGTCAGAATTCATTTTTGGCATTTCTCAAATTTCACGGGTCAACCACCCGGAACTTAACTAACATAATAATAACCTTTAAAAAGGACTATTATTCACCATAAACCATAAATTATCACAATTCTCATAAAATCACCACCGTCAACACGATACAAAATAGAATAATTGACCAAACGTCAAATTGTCAAAGACTAACACATGAAATATTCATGACACAAAAGGAGCAAGGTATAAAAAACATTCTACCCCCTTAAAAGAATTTTGACCTCGAAATTCAACTACTATCAATACTAAACAAATGCTGAAACTTTTAATTTCATCAGATCCTCACCATTCCACGTGAATTCCAAACCAAGACTCCAAGGTCCGAACATTTTGAATTTCCACCGGACCTTGACAATGGCAATTCTAACTCCGCTTCAACTTCTAACTCTTTTTCTCGAAAATCTCCACAGTTTTTACCAACAAAATTTAACTAGCACATCAACAAGGATCTCATTCAAGGGAACTTGCAGTTTTTGGATTCAAACACGTTTTTAAGGTACGACACGGAACGTGTCATGAACACCATCTAATTCCTCAGGCAAATCGAACCTGTAGGCTATGAGGCCTACTTTTTCAAGAATCTCAAAAGGTCCAACAAATCTAGGTGCTAGTTTCCCTTTCTTCCCAAAGCGTACCACTCATTTTCAAGGCAACACTTTGAGCAAAACATAGTTACCTACACTAAACTCTAGAGGTTTCCTCCTCTTATTAGCATAACGTTTCTGACGATTACGCGCAGCCTTAAGTCTATCCTTAATCTGCGAGATCTTCTCAGTGGTCTCATGTACCAACTCAGGTCCTATCAACTGACCTTATCCTATGAGACTTGAAGCCACGCCTAGGAATCCTAGGGGGTTCATCTCCTTTCTTTTTGTGTCGGGTTCATTTAAAACTCGTAAAACCCGATCGTAAAATATTTTTCAAAGTTAAATAGTATTTTTATTCACTTTAAAAATACTTTTTCAATAACCTAGACTATTTACACGATATATTTACATCACAAACTTTCCAATATCTCTTCTGGACATTAACGGACGCGTCGGGACTTGTTTTTCGGCATTTCTCAAATTTCACAAGTCAACCACCTGGAACTTAACTAACATAATAATAACCTCTAAAAAGGACTATTATTCACCATAAACCATAAATTACCACAATTCTTATAAAATCACCACCATCAACACGATACAAAATCTGAATAAACTGACAAACGTCAAATAGTCAAAGGACTAAAAATGAAATATTCATAACACAAAAGGAGCGAAAGTTTACAATATTAACATGGGACTTGATACTCGAGTAGGATACCAATATTCTCTAACAGCAATATACAACGCAGATCATGCGGTGTATCAGGACACAAACGCAGAGTACCATCAGGAAGCGCTTCGAATTCTTAAGTGAAAAACTTGTTAGCTGGTCCTTCCAATAAGCAAAAAGGGCACTGCGATTCGAGTACAGAAGCTGAATATATTGCCTTATCTAGGTGTTGTGCTCAAATCCTATGGATGCAATCACAGCTAACAGACTACGGGTTTACATTCAATAATATTCATCTGTACTGCATACGACAACAAAAGCGCGATTGCTCTATGCTGCAACAACATTCAACACTCTAGAGCCAAGCACATTGATGTACGCTACCATTTTATAAAGGAGCAAGTGGAGAATGAAATAGTGGAACTATAATTGTTCGGACGTAATATTCAACTGGCAGACATTCATCACACAAACCGTTGCAAAAGAGAAAGATTCAACATCTTGATCAAAAAGCTTGGTATGAGAACATGTCGTACGAAAACGCTAAAACTCTGACAGAAGGAGAAGACGAGTAATGGAGTAACTCGTGGAAATATCCTGTGAATAGATGTATATAAAAATCAGAACACCCAAAAAGATGTTTCATGTTATACAAAATTTTTCAAAAAGAAAATATAAAAATATAAAACCATAAAAGAAAATATAAAAATATAAAAATATAAAAGAAAATTAAAAAAATATAAAAAAATCAGAAAAATACAAAAATATGACATGTTTTCTAGAATCGGTAATATTTACGGCCTTAGAAATTCCATTCAATAATGGCACAAAGCCTGTAAAAAAGTTCGAAATAGAAGATATGTCATATGTCTTGCCTATTATTTCAGATAGCAACCCAATCACACATCATTCTTACAGGCAATTATTTCATAAAAGAAAACTTGGCCTACAAACAGAGAAATTATTATTCTCGGAATCTAATTACTTCATATTTCCATATCAAATGGGCTTTTGTTTACTTTGCAACACAACCTGTTGTTTCCCTATATAAATAAGCGTACGTGTCAGTAGCATTTATTTATGGTAATACGAGAGACAAAAATCTTGTTTTTTAATGGTGTTGGTTTTAAGAAACATAATTAAAAATATTAGTTTCTCACTGAAAACATTTTAAAAGAAGTTTGTCTAACGACTTAAACAATGTCTACAAACTCTTTAAATAGAAAACTGACATTATTTAGGGGGAGAAATAAAAAATCTTTTCAAAATGACTTTTCAAAAGTCATCTCTGAATATATGGGTAAAATGTATTTCAATAACGGATTATCAATAAAAGGGAGTATAAAGTAATTTAAACTCAATTGTTCTTAAGATGTTATTGGATTTAATCTTTAGGGACTAAATGGTAGAATTGTGGACTTAAGATCTAAGCCACAAAGTTGAGGGACTTAATATGACATTTCTAGAACTAGTTTACCCTTAACACTAAGTTTAAAGGAAAATAGAATGTGTTATAATAATACAACAAGACCATCTTGCCATTTTATAGAAAACTTAGTGTCCGTAACACAAACACATTTCGCTCTCACTTTCACAAAACCAAACACACACATTTCTCTCTAACACATTTTGCTCCCTTCATAATTGAAAATTCAAACGTGGTTTTAAGGCAAAAGATTCACTCATTCATAACTCATTCCTCATTATCTAGGTAAAACTAATCAACTTAAAACTCCTTTTATCACTCAAAATCAGTTAAAACGGTTTAGGGTTCATAATTTAAAAGTTTAGATTTTTGTTGAATTAGGTGAGGGGTTTTACTCATTAAGGTGCGTTTTAGATGTATGTGAAACAGTTTTGAATATTTCCTAACCATTTAAGAGATTCATTGATTTTTGTGAGTCGAATAAAGCAAAACATGAATATCTTGTGTGAATAGTTGTGGCTGTGTTTAGATACCTTAAATGAGTCTTGTTATGCTATTAGAACAATGCTACGCTTCCTTTGAGCTCTTTTACTTGGAAAATGTGATTCTTAGGTGCGTTTGGTTGAAAATTGTATAAGTTTGCTCGTTTGGTGGATAAATAGTGTTTGTAAACTGATCTATGCCCCCTAAGTGCTTAGAATATGTCCTAAATGGTTCTTAACATGTTGTGCCATGAGTTTTCTCCCTATGTGTGCTCGAATTTTGTTTAGCATGCTTAAAGTGTTGTTTAAATCAAGTGATAAGTGTTTCTGTAATATTATTGATAAGATATGTGACGACTGGTTAGAAAGTGCTATACAAGCTTTTAATTTGGTAAAACCTAAGTTAGGCATCTTTGAATGAAGCGAAACATGTTACGTTTGAATAAAGCGAAACATGTTTGTGCTGGAATGAAGTCGAAACCATTTTAAACATGTTTTCTAATCAAAACAATGTTCCACTCATTCCAATCCGTACACATGATACCATATTATTCTAAGCGAAATATGTAAAACAGATATAAGCGAAACATGTAACTCTTACTTCAAGCGAAACATGTTAAATAGTTTTCAAGCGAAACATGACAGGTTACAATCCAAGCGAAATATGACAAAATATTAAAGGAAACTTTGCCTAATTTTTTTAAAATTTTGTCTAATACTTGGTGTCATAACTTGCTTTGCTTGAATGTCCATTTGCTGCTCTCTAATTGAATATGTATCCTAAGTTCCCTTGTAAATGTCCCTGTTGACTACTTTGAGATTGACCTATTGATTGATGACCCTTCGTTGACATGTTTCAATGAGTGTAGTAATTCTATCATGGTTTAGCATGATGAAACCTAATCATAGATCTATCATATCATCAAAGGATAACCAGACTAAATCAGTAAATATATTTGTTGTATATATAAACTGTAGTGATTAATTCTTAGGCAAAATCATGAATCCTCAAGAAAAACAACAAGTTGCTGCTCGTGATGCTAAATGGGTTTCATTCTCTGAGAGAGTCAAGATTATCCCTACCAATATCAAACTGGAAACCATTGTGCCACAGAAGGAAGAGACGTTTCAAGTAGTCATTTATCTCATCAAGAACTCCACCTTCTTCACAGCTTTCACTATCTCTGCAGATGTCCTAGAAATATTTATGCAGCAATTCTGGTATTCCATCAAGAAGGTTCAAGGCACTAATTCTTATGAATTTCTACTTGCCAAAAAGAAGTGCACTATCAATGTTGAAGTCTTTAGGATGATTCTTGATATATGTGCAAGAGTGGAAGGTGTAGACTTCACAGATGTTCCAGATGATGATACTGCATTTCTCATTGATCTTGGCTACAAGGGCTATACAAGCACACCAACCTGTTTGTGGATCATATGCACCAGCCATGGAGAACTCTGGCACCTCTAATTAACAAGTGTATCTCTGGAAAGACGGCAAGGAATGACAAACTCAGAAAGTCTAGAATTGACATAATATGGGGGATGTTCAAGAGAGAAAATGTTGACTATCCTGATTTGATTTGGGAAGACATTGCTTACCAGATTGATCACAGGAAAGAAAAGAAATCAAGATGACAAAACATGCCATATCCCCGATTCACCAAAATCATCATCAATCACTTCCTGAAACAACACAAGTCTCTCACTAACCTTAACTATTAACACTACCATACAATCAAGGATGATAGTATTGTAAGTAGGTTAAAGTTTGTCAGAATAGGTGAAGATTATCAGGAATATGGACTTCTCATTCCTGAGACTATGTTGACTGAAGCAATCAAACAATCTAAATCTTATCAAATGTTCATCAAGTATTCTACTGGTCATATTTGCCCCAAGAAGAGCAGAGGCAAAGGTTCACCAGGAAAGAAGACTTTTGATAACTCTTAGGAAACTGTTGATGTATCTAAAGAGTCTGAACCTGACGCGCGCGAGCGCGCGCCAGTTAAATGAAAATAAGACCTTCTAGCAAGAGAAGAGTCAAGAAGAAAGTCACACTATCTGCTGATGACAACATTATTTTTGATGATCCTGATGCTTTTTTGGAGTTAGCTAAGTCTATTAGCCAAACTGAAGCTAAAGAAGCAGAAGCAGCAAGGAAAGTCCATGCTACACATGCTAAGATCGTGACTGAATCTGCTAAGAAGAAGTCTGGTGGCAGAAGTTCTAAGAGTGTAGCCATTTAAGACACTCCAAGTGCTCCAAAGTCAAAACCCGCCACTTCAAAGACTAAGCTTAAAGGTGCTCCATCTCTTACTCCAAAAGAACAAGAGGTTGTAGACATTATGCAAGCTCTTAAAGAAAGTAAGAAGACAAGCAGAAGACAACCTGATACTGGAGGCTTAAATGAAGGAACTGGTAGTAAACCAAGGGTTCCCGATGAGTTCATTGTCGTCTCTGCTACCTAAGTGAAGGAACTAGTATTAAACTAGGGGTTTCCCGATAGGAAAAAAGACATAACTAAGAGATGTTATATCTTGAATGTGGGAGAATGAACAAGACAAGTAATATTTAGATGATAATAATGATGATGTTGAGAAGGATGATAAAGATGGTAATGCTGATGATGAAGGAAATGATCATATCAGTGATACACAAGATGCTGATGATAAAGATGCTAAAGTTCCACATACCTAGTCTCCTTCCATGCTTAGTGTACCTGTATTTGTGATTTCTAAAGCTATAGTTCCCACACCAGTATAGGAATCTCCTTCAAAAGCTCTGCATACAGACTCTAACCCCACCTCTATGTCTCACCACAACCATTTGTACCTATCATAAACAACAACATCGATTCCCACACCACCAACCACAACCGATGCTCAAATAATCACCACTGTTGTTTTCTGAATCTAATGCACTCTCTTCTGTTGAATTAAGAGTTGCAAAATTATAAAAAGATGTGTCTGAGCGAAAACTGTTGATTACTCTACTAAAGATCTTACTATTCTCAAGTCCTAAGTTCCATCTGTGGTAGATAATTATCTTGGATCCAAAGTTAAGGATGTCTTTGTCGGATCAAAAATAGTAAGATCATTATGGATTTAGGAGGTCAGGAAGGATAACAGAAATGCTTCACATCTTATTGAATGAGAGTAGAAGGAAAGATTTGTATGTGATAGAAGAGAGAACACACATATACACACCTTTGAGATTATTACAAAATGAATCCTTACCCCTCCATGGAAGAATGGAGGGGGTATTTATAGGTCAAGATAAGGGAAACTATTCTAACTTAACAGTTTTAGTCCCTGCAGGTCTTGCCTAATGATAACTAGTGTAATTCCATATAAGTCAACATATTTTAAGGCTAACAATCTTCCCCCAATATGTGGACATACGGAATAACTTACAGTGTTCCTATAAAGTACAATTACAATAAAATAAAGTCTTCCAAAGCACTTCCAAATCTGAAGATGTCTTCTGAGTTCTCCAGGTCTTGAACCTTGTACTCCAGCTTGGATCTTCATTATCTTTACTTGTTCTGGAACCATTGTAGTATGCATGAGTTGGATTAACTTCCCCCCAATCCATGCAACATGTCTTGAAAAGCTTTCTTCATAGACTCCTCTTTGGCGAAGTTTCTGAATCAGCTTCCCCCCAAACCAACGTCCTTATCTTGAGTAGATTCTAAAACATTGATGTAGCTCGAGCAGTCTTCTATTGTCATTAGAGTGCACAATGGAATTTTGTATAAGAAAAAACCATACTAAATACCACTGCTTCTTGTCATTAGGGCTTGGTGAATATTCGTTTGTGGGTACATGAGAGAAATTAGCGACAATTATTCTCATGTATGCAGTATACTTCATAAACATACAAGTCAAACTCTGTAGCTGAGCGCGAGACCTTTCCCCTAAAAGTTGACATGGTAAATCAAAGTCAACAAGTCCCAGGATTGTAACATATTTTTCCCCCATGATGGTTGCGAACTCTCAGAAGCATCATTGTCGTGTACGTCCATATACTCGAGAAGTTCTTGTCTTAAGCATAAGTCTTGAAATCCAAATGAATCATTACCTTTTTGACTTCAAAAACCATAGTAGGAGATGAAGCAAGAATCAAAAAGACTTGGTATAATCAAGGTCTTATATATGAATGTCGTTGAAGAACTTTGAGAATTTTTCTTAGACTGTGAAGTACCATTGTCTTGGAATAGCACAATAATAAGAATTGATGATTACATCTCAACCATTAAACTCTCTGGCTAACTTATAACCAATCTCCCTCGTATCTGTCAGCTATTGTTGAGACGAGCGGGACTAACACACACACACACAATCCCGATATAACCAAACTTAAAAATGAAAGTAAAAATCCCTAAATTTGATACTTAAGCTTGCACTTTTGTTAATTAAAGAACGTTGTAAGATAAAATCTATAAGTACGCAATATACATCGCATTAACAGTAGAAAAAAGTACAAAACACCATCTTGCAATTATCCACATCGACATATGCGTTGTGCACTGAGTATACTACAAATAAACTCCTAAGTGATAGTTATCCAGGTCTATCAACAACAACCCTGATTACTGGAACTAGATACTTTCAGCGTCTTTAATCATAGCTTTATAACGTTCAAGAAATCCTCAATCGATAGATTGGGTTTAAAGAAAAGGGGTAGAAAATAGAAGGAAGTCTGCCTTCGTGAAACTCACTTCAATGTCAAATAAGGGATATCAAATCAACTTCGTGTTCACTTTCATCGTAGTCCGAATCTTTAGCCGTTTGTCGTTTTAGTGAATCTTATTTGGATCATTTTTAGTGTTATGTGTCGTGTTTGTTGTGTTGTTGTTCATGTTTAATGTTGTTGAACTAGGACAAATATTGTTTTGAATTGTCGTTAACGAATCAATATTGTCTAGTCAAACTTGTCATGATAGCGTTTGATTCTCAGCTCAATCCAATAACATCAACTCTTTTTGTTAATACACGGTTGTGAACAAATGTAATACTCAGCCCATTGTATACAAAAGTTATACCTTGGTCCATTATAACCCATTTGTACCCGACCCAATCCATTTTGGTAAAAACCCAGTCCATAAGAAATAGGTATAATAGACAGACAATCCCTAATTATACTGAGACTTATCATAACCCTAATCTTGTGATAAACACGCCACTCCTTTTGCTTTTCACCAAAAGTAAATCTGCTCCATCACAAATGTAACTCGAATCGACACCACCCTTTGCCTTGTAACTCCGTTAATCGAACCATGGAAAACATTAACCCTTTTTCTATTGTTATAAATCAAAGAACGTAATTGATAATGTTCTTCATCTAAGCGACCGTATTCAAGATCTTTTTCAAAGGGTCTCAGGTAGGGTATTGTTGTGTCAATCGATACAAAGAATAGTTTATGACAAAAATTTTATTAAACTATCTTTAAGATCGAATATTAAACGGGGTTTTAACCCTTACACAGATCTATGATGAGCATCCTTGTTGTGTTTGATCTTTCAATGTCATGAATTAATTGTACACAATAAAAGGAAACTGAGATCTGGATTTGCATTTTTATTTCGAGTCTTGATGGAGGATTGAAGTAGTGATGATGGGCTGTTTAGGATAGATCTGGATTTGTATTTTTGATGATGGTGTGAGGCTGTGATGATGGGTAATGATAGTCTTGTTGGATGTGTTGATGTTGATTGTTGTTGTAGTGATATGTTGTGATGAGTTTGATAAACAGTGGTCTTCGAGTCTTGATCTTTCTTTATGTTCTTTTCTTTTCCAATTTAGTTGAACTTGACTCGGTATGGACTCATTAGAGTTGACCCGGGTCAACTTGGTAATTACCGAGTTGACTCGGTTTGGTTTGTGGTTCTACCAAACTGCTAGTGTTAAACAAAACCGCCACTGCCACTAAACCGCCGTGGCCACCAAACCGCCACCAAGTTTTGAAATTGGCAGAGTAACATTTACTTTGGACAATGAAAAATAGCAAACCGCCACCTGTTCACCAAATTGCTATGGCAAACCGCCACGGTGGCTAAACAGCTACGGTAAACCACCACGGTGGCAAACCGCCACGGCAAACTGCCACGGTGGCCAAACCGCTGGCAAAGACAGTACAACTGTACTTTTTCCTTAAATTTCAGATCTATGTTTTTACCTTTTTGCCAAACCGCTATAAAGAAACTTAGAATAAAAATAAGCTCGAAAATGTCATTTAAGCACAAGCATAGCAGATTTGAACTCATAATTAAAACAGAAATAGATAAAACATATAATAACCATTTTCATGACATTTTCACAAGAAAAAAAACATGAAAATATCAGCAGTAGACCATGAATGAACAGTAACCGAGACAGCAACAAACATGATATAATACACCCCTGGTTAGCTCTGATACCAATTGTAAGTAATAAGAAACACTAGCTAAACATGATCTGGAGGTTAGGGAGGATTAAACAAGAAGTAAGCCATATTAGATTGATAGAGAGAAAAGGGAAGATGTGCGTATGCTTGGAAGAGAGAGAACACACACACACTTCTTATGAAATGTTACACAATGAATCCTCACCCCTCCATGGAAGTATGGAGGGGGTATGTATAGGTCAAGACAAAGGAAACTATTCTAACTTAACAGTTCTAGTCCTTGCAGGTCTTGCCTAATGATAACTAGTGTAATTCCGTATAAGTCAACATATTTTAAGGTTAAGAGTCTTTCAAAAAGAACTGAAGAAACACACAACAGATCTCATTTAGAAATATTCTCTGCAGCAGTTTCCTGAATCGTCCCAGAAACAGACACCAACAGTTGATATATAACAAGGATCCGAGAAGAGTGCTTCAGAGATTCTACAAATCAAGAGGGAACAAGTTGAGAAGCAACAGAAGCCAAAGTTTACTATCAAGTCTACTGACAAGGCAGCTCTCGAAGAGTATGATCTAAAAAGTGCTCTCTACCAATCCATGCATGCAAACAAGTCTTTTAACAGAAATCCTGCCAATCATCGATTGTACTATGCACTCATGGAATCATTGATTGAAGATGAAAACGCAATGGATAAAGGAGTCGCTGGCACAGTTACAGACCACAAGAGAAAGCAGAGATTTGAAGAACCCTACAGCTGGAAACCAAACCAGGTAAAAGACCAAAAGAGAAGAACAAAAGAGAATCTGAGCTCTAAGAAGCCAACCTCTACCAAGGAACCCTAAATGAAAAGCTCCAACTAAGGATCAAGAAAGCTGTAAGTTCTGCACTGCAAAGGAACCAGTTGAAGAACCTATTGCTGAGGTGGTTATGGATGATATGGGTGATGATGTAGCTCATGATGATAATCAACCACAAGACACCTCAGAACCTAAAACACAAACGACTCTGAATCCAGATTGGTTCAAGCAACCTCCAAGGCCTCCTACTCCTGATCCTGAATGGAACAAGCGTCAGGTTGTACTTGATCAATCCGAAAAACCTTGGTTCAATCAAATGGTCTCTACTACAAAGGATCCTCTCACATTCAACGACCTCATAGCCACCCCTATTAACTTCTCCAAGTACATGTTGATTGGATTCAAAATAGAAAACCTCACTCAAGATATCTTGTTAGGACCTGCCTTCAATCTGTTAAAAGGCACTTGCTCTAGCAGTATCAAGCTTGATTATAACTTCCAAGAGTGCTTCAATGCGTTAACAGAAAAACTTGATTGGAATAATCCAGAAGGAGATCGTTACCCGTTTGATCTATCTAAGCCTCTTCCTCTACAAGGTCCCCCAGGTCATCGAACCGTTGCTGCTTACTACTTCTTCAGCAATGATCTGGAGTATATGAAGACTTTTGATCCAGAGGTTACATACACTTCATCTATTACGAAGACAAAGGTGGCTCGGTATGAGATCAAAGGAATTGAAGACATGGTCCCTACACTTTGGAGTACCATTAAACATGCGTATGACAAAGATGCTGAAAAAGGGAATCAAGCACATAGGTGAAAGACATAAACTGTGGTACCGATCTCATGTAAGCAAATATTCCAAGCATAACGTTTACTCTACTAAGGCGATTCTTGGTGTGAAGAGTGTAAGTGTCAAGAAATTACATGGATATAGTCACTTGGAAGATATTGTGGTGAAAAGATCTGATCAACAGCTTCATAAGTTTAAAGAAGGTGACTTTGTTAATCTACACCTGAACGGTATTAAAGATATGCTTCTTCTTGCTGTTCAACACAAGCTATTCCACCTCGACGGGAGTGTTATTGTTGACTTTATTGTGGCCCTTCGTATGTTCACAAGAAGCCTAATCCTCAAGAAGAACGTGTCAAAGATTTACAGTTTGGTGTAGAGAGTTACCAAGACAGAAACTTAACATCACCAAACCTCAGAAGACCTTTCCAGAAATTAAATTCAAAGAACCCTACACTCCATCATACGATCCACCAGGAATTTTCTATTATTACCTGAACAAACAAAAAAGAGTTTTGCGAGCTGATAAGCTATACAGTTCTCGGATGGCACACGTAAGTCTGTTCGCGATGAGATTAATCACAGAGTACTCGACTTTTATCTGGATTACAACACGAAGATGCCAAAGAGAAAGTGGACGGCTGTTGACCGAAAGAGTATCATTGTTATGATTGAGTTGATTCGATAAGCAACTTGCGAGAAAGGGAAAATCCATCAGAAATCTAGAGTCGTTGTTGTGCAAAGGGAAACTCGCGATGGAATACAAACTTATGACGCGTAACCGTTTAATAATCCGTCAGCCCAAATCTCAAAATCATAATTCTTTTGAATATTGGTGAATATGTGTTATAGACATATAATAGTGAGGGTAATCTTGTGAATACGTGAATAAATAGTGAAGACTAATATTAGGCAAATATCGTGTTTGAGTACGAATTTTCAAGAATTTCTTAGTAAATTCAAAAAATTCAAATTATCGCACTCAAACACTATATTGTTCCAATAATCGACTTGTTAATAATTGGACATTTTTTCCTTGAAACCATGAATATTTGAATCAATTGATATCGAAAATATCAAGAGATTTGATATTTTTGATAAGAGGAGAAAATATGATTTAAATATATGGCTAAAGATGTGAATTTAAAGGACTCAAGTGCAAGCTTCTCCTTTCATGTGCTAAACGTTTTTCCAATATCGATGCACATGTTGAGGAGAAGAAATTTCAAATGGTTTAAGGCTAAGAATAATACCAAAAGACCGACCATGTTTGTAATTACTTAGAGTTATAAGGTGGTTAGGATTAGGTATTCGTTCTTATGATCCAGCCAGAACCGGAGGGATCTACCCAGGGACATTCCACTAGTTAGTGTAGAATTCATAGGTATGATATAAAAAAGGAGTAAAAGTAAGAATAAAGGAAAAGTGCCGACTGAGATGGAGCTAAGACTGGAACAAACCCAACAAGGTACTAGTTATGAAGTCTCGGTAAGCACTGAAGGGGTTGAAGAATTAAAAAGAAAAGTTAAGATAAAGGGTGAAAAGAAAGAAGCCCTCCTTACACTTAGGCAGAA
>BQNB010075159.1:0-29934 GCA_026074375.1 Tanacetum coccineum | reverse complement strand
CCAAATTGTGAGAATTAAGCCTATTCCGTTTCCAAACGTTTACTAAAAATTCCACAAAAATTATGAGTGTGCCGGTGATGTAGTGGACTTTAGAACTTGGCATGGTATATCATTCGAGACCACAATGATGATTACTATAGACTTAGATGGAGAAACATTTTTAACTGGTAAATTTCTAAGAATACACCAAAAAGCCTAAATGTTGTCAAATTAACTAACTACACTGGTTAGTTAAACCCCGTGTAACCCTTTGCTTACTCTCACTATAAGAGTAAGATCCCCTAGAAAAACCTGTTGAGCCATTCCTGTCTTTTTCACACCATATGTTTATTTCGTTACACCTTTACACCTTAGCCTACCATGTAGATTAAGCCTACTTAATCAAAGTTTCTAGTTGCTTTTGTGTAAAGTTTTGTATTTCCTGTGTCAAAGTTAAATTTTCTATCTCCGGTTAGGTCGGGAAATTACACAATGTAATGGAAAAATATGTAGCTCATGTATTTTACTACTTTCGTGATTATGTATTATGTCCGAAGACGAAGTGTTAAAGGAAAAATTATCCAAATGAATTATGATTGTGAAGACGGTGGAATTGCACCGAGGTTTATGTTTAAAAAAATAGAGAATGCATCAAAAAAAGAGAAGGATGATTGATAGTCGGTTCGCTAAACTTAAACCGATGAAATACTTAGAAGGGTCGATTATTCGTGGATAAAAATCAACGATGTATAGTTTTGTATAAAGTGGCCGATATCACCACTTTTTGTAAAAGTATGTAACTTTGGGATGTTCAGGAAGTTGACCGTTATGGGAACGCCAACTTAGGTTGTCTTTGTCATTTCTATGACCGAGGCGTTTGTATATATTTCGAGTCTTTATCATGGAACGGTCGGGAAAAGTTACTAGCAACTACCTTATTTGTTCAAGCTTAATCTATTTGTTTTGTGAATTTTATTTAACAACAATTTGCTTCCCATTCCTAGCAATTAACCTTAGGTTTTACTCGAACGAGGTTGAGATCGAGTCATGCATGTCTATTCCGTCGTTACGGCCATGTATGCGTGATTCAGCCACCTTGTTGGTTTATTACTTTTGGTGAAAACTAGAAGATCCCTACCCTATATCGTTCTTCATCCTAACCCTTGGTTAAACTCGAATGAGGATGTAATCGAACACACATGTCTATTCCGTCATTACGGCCGTGTATATGTGCTTCAGCTACCTTGTTGGTGTGGTACTATCGGTGAAAGATTGTTAGAATGATCACCCCCTTAGCCTTATAAAAACCTAATTTACCTTTTGGCTTATTGGAGATGTGTATCCTTGCCAAGCATATGATATGAAGCTAATCAGACCGAGCAAATGAGCGTACCAATTAAATGTTACACCCTAGATTATTTAAGTGATCTGAGTGTTTTCATTTCCACATTTCGTGAGGTGCTTGGTTTTGTACAGGTGATTAAATCAAAAGAAGTACTTAAATGAAAAAATCCTTGACTTCGGTTGGGATACATTTTCAATATAATCTAGAGTCTACTTGAGGACAAGTAGGATTCAAGTGGGGGGATATTTGATGACATCAAATAATGTCACATTTATACCATCATTTATCCCGAATAAACTAACCACTTTTATATAATTATTGCAAAAATTTGTACTTAATCGCTTAAAAGTGTTATTTGCAGTAATTGAGGATTGATTTGTGAAGACATGCTAAAAGGCGCATATTTTGGAGCTAAAACGATGATATTTGAAGATTGCATGATTCTGACCAATACGTCGTATCCATGGAAAGAGATACGACGTATCAACGCCAACTCTTCACAAGAAAACGTGTATTATCAATTCCCAATACGGCATATCCACGTAAACCTATACGCAGCAAGATAACTATTCAGAGATTTGGCGAATAATATATTTTAGGAAGATATTGCAGATTGATTATAAACTTTGCGCGCACTCCAAGTGAAACACCCAAA
Organism: Tanacetum coccineum; assembly: GCA_026074375.1. Taxonomy (NCBI): domain Eukaryota; kingdom Viridiplantae; phylum Streptophyta; class Magnoliopsida; order Asterales; family Asteraceae; genus Tanacetum; species Tanacetum coccineum. The sequence goes on along the minus strand of BQNB010075159.1, from coordinate 27,955 downwards.
TACGCCGTACTGGCCTAGCCCAATACGGCGTATCCATCCTTTTTTCAGAGGCTATAAATAGAAGACTCAAAAATGATTTTTTCGTGTGCAAAATCATATTCTTCATACCATACACATAAAAGACAATTTTCTGAAGAGAATAAGAGCAACCAAAGGTCAAGCATCGATCACGATTCCATAGAAGACACCGTGTAATTCCTATACTCTTGTAATCATTTAATTTTTGGTATCGTTCGGTAAAACGTTTAGTTTACCTTGGTTATTTGATCACGCTTGTATAATTACAATGGTTATGGGATAATACCCTAGGGTATTATCCATATTAATGAAGATTTAATGTTTGGTTTGTTTTAAAATCGATTTCTTAATTTATCGTTGAAAGTTTAATTATGTTTATCACATGATACTTGTCTACGTGTTTGAATATGCGACCTATCATTCAACTGGATCTAGTTACGCCTAACAAGTGAGCTAGATACTGGGATAGCTCTCCATATCATGTTTTATATTACTGGACCAATAGGATCATAAAGAACGTTCTGTCTTTGTCTTTAAATTAAGAGCTTAGTTGGACCTGCAGGTGACCCATAATGTTTCAACAAGTATGTTCTTGATTAACTGATAAAGATTTGAACAGTGGACTACCAGTATATAAAATATCATTAAACAGTAAGTGGGTAAAGTCTCGATGGGCTAGGGTTTATCAAGATTACCATTGCTTTAATCCCTAGATAGATTGTAATTAAACTAAAAGGATGCTTTATGCGGATACGTTAATTGTGACAGGATTCAACGTGTCTAGGTCTTAGGATGATGTTCGCCTAAGTCTTAAAAATGATATGCCGCTTCGAGATAAGAAATCTGATGAGGTGTCCTTTTATACACTTTTTCGGGGTCGTTTAACCCCCAAAATCATGCATTTATACCCAAAATAGGTACTTAATCATTCTTTTTTAGGTATTTATCATTTGGAAGGCATTTGGATGAATTACACGTGACTTGGGCTCATTTGGAGAAGAAATGGACAAGACTATGGACCTACACCAACATCACTCAAGATAATGTCATCAGCAGCTAGAGACGGCGTCACCAATATAATGTGACGCCGTCACAACGAAGACCAAGACGGCGTCACGGGATTTCAAGACGGAGTCAGAGTATACGACCCAGCCCATTATCTAGAATATTCTCTACCATGACGACGTCACGACTAAAATGCGACGCCGTCATAGTGATTTTCCTATATATACAAACCCGAATTTAGGGTTTTGAGTGTGTAACTTTAGAATAAAAAGAGGGTACGAACCCTAGTTCGTTTAGCAGCTGTTAGGGACGATTTTAGGGCCTAAAAATTCGATTTTGGTTTAGTTAACCAAACACCATCAATGTGTCTCAGTTTAGAAGTGTGTTTTCCTTTCCCATTCTTATGAGTCACCTCCACAAACCCATCATCCGAAACTTGAGTCAGATTAACATCCCTCGCCTGCTTTGGACACTACTCATCCTTATGATCAAAGATTTTAGACATTTTACATCGAGGGAGTTGTCACTCATATTCGATATCAATGGTTTCCATAGAATGCCCCGACCCATTTTGAAATGGGATAGCCACGACTAATGAGTCCACAAGAGCCTTTTTAGACGACACCTTAATAAGAGCCCATGCATAGGTATTAGACATAATAATGCTCGTGTGGGCATCAAACATTATGGGCCGTCCCAATTTAGTAGTAATCAAGCTAAGGCCAGTTTCAGAAAATAGGAACATTATGTAGTTTTACACAAATAGGAGCTGCGGTAATTTCATCCTTCTTGAGTCTAGAATTGGGCGTCTATATGTTCAAGATTATTGGTATCAAACTAATTAGCCATGGGCAATTTTCCAGAACTTGTTCCATGCCCTCCCTTGTTGAAAACTAGAAAAAGAATAAACAATTGTGCAACATCACACATTCAAGATCATATTTCGCCCAAGTATTTTTAATGTAATTCTCCATAATTAGAAACGCGAGTCTTTTTCCAATGAAGTACACATATAAGGTATTAATAAACCGATTACTAACCTCGTCAATCGCTGCCAACGGAATAGCTACATCATCACCTTCAACGTTCTCGTCATTACTCAATTCAGCAATCTTTACCATACTCTTAGAAGTAGTATCCTTCAAAATGGAAGCAAATGAAATTGGCTTCATGATTCCCTTACCATCGTTGCCATTAACAGTATTACAACAATCCTTAGGAGTATTCTATACCTCAATAGGTTTACCGTCCTTCGCTAGGACCCTATCATCGATATTTTTCACCTTAGAAGCAAAACTACTCAACAGCGAATTTGCTGTATCCATACTCTCAAACCCACAACCACGAAAAGTTTAAGGGAGGATTGTTGGGAATTCTGAGTTACTACTGCTAGTACTACTTTACTACTGTTAGTTCAAGATTAATATTGCTGCTAAAGACAAGAGAAAATAAACTAAGTCATTAGTACTGCTAGTTATAATAGTTAGTACTGTTAGTTATAGTTAGTACTGCCAGTACAAAATGTTAGTTTATTAGTACTGTTAGTTAGTTTATTAGTATTGTTAGTATAAGGAATTAAAACGCAAGAAACAAAACCCTAAGCAGAAAAACCAAGACGAAACCCAAAAAGATAAAGCAAAACCCTAAAACCTTAGTAGATCGACAACCTAATAAATAAAAATTAAAGCATTATAATCAAACGATTAAACAGCAATAATATGATCATTATTAGGTATTTAGATAAATAGGGAAGGATTAAACGCTATGAAAATGGTGGATTAGAGAGTCAGCGTTTTTCGCCATACTTCAGAGAGAGCTAGGGTTATTGATAAGATGCACACCTAATTACTACACTCGTGCGTATCTTTGTTGTAATTTGTGATTATGATTAATTTTTCTTAGGTGCGTTTGGTTGGGTAATCTGAAGGGATTTCATGACATTTACATTTTAAATTTTTACACGTATTGTGTATTTATCTCAAATGAAGCAATTTAAAACTTCATAAATGACAAAATGTGAATATCTCCAAAAAGGGAAGAAATTTAATATACTTGAAAACAACTTTTTTTATAAATGATCAAAATAGACCAAAATACCTTTTTTTTACTTTCTTATTCTTGTTGTTTTTTTTTTGTTTTTTCTTGTTCTTTTAAATTAAAGAAAATCCGTCACTAAGGATGCTAGTCGGGTTAGGTTGGTCGGGTTCGGGTCAAAGCTAAAAATTACATACCTGAACCGACCCTCTTTGAATTCGGGTTAGCCGGGTTCGAGGAGGGTTCATTCGAGTTCGGGTCAACCACCCAAATATTAGTAAAATGTAATAAAATTACATATTTTGTACTCGTTTAAACAAAAAGTTTATATTAAAAAAATAAAAAAACACTCGAGGCAATCGGGTCGACTTGAACCTGAGTCTAAAAAAGTTCAACCTGGTACCCGATCCTATTTAGTAGTATTCGGTTATCGGGTTGACCCGAATAATCCGAATATAATTTTTAACCCGGGTAACATGACCAAAATAGGCTTAATCGGGATCGAGGCCAGGTAGGGTCGGGTTTTTTGACACCTATATCCGTCACTCTCTATAAAATTGCAATAATAAACATAAGTATAGATTTCAAAAAATTATGAAATTCTATCAACCAAACATGTGAATATATTTTAAATTTTAAAATTTTAAATCCTTAAAAATTAAACTTTTTAAAATTTTAAATTCCGAAATTTCAAATTTGTGAACCAAACACCACCTCACAGTTCTATTCAACAAAAGTTAATTGTATGAAAAAGATAAATGTACATGGTTGGCCATTATTGATCGACATGCATATGACTAGTCCTATGTTGACTAAGAATCCACTAGACTTCGTTTCTGTTCCTATTTGAACTTTCAATCATCTGTGTACAATTTTGAATATAGCGTTAGTATTGGTACCCTGACTTACTAAATAGTATCAAAAAGTATCAAATATTTCTTTTGTACTTTTTTTTTTTACAGTATAACGCAATTTTATATCACGTTCTGACAAAAAACCAAGAGGGTATAAACGGTGTTTTAAGTGGGTACGAATAACATAAGACTTTTTAAATAATAATTCACTTCTTTGCTCCATTGATATGTCAGCATATACTGTGCACGCGTTGTTTCATTGTCAATTATACTTTATTGCTTATCTAAACTTTTGCTTCGGTTGTTAGCATCCATAATGACTTGGGTTAGTCAATGGGCTTTTTTCATAAAAATACTATTTTACAAAATCATCTTCAATGCAAAAAATATAGTGGTATATATTTAAAAGCTTTTTGGTACTTTATACTCCGTATCATTTAAATAAAAATTGTGCTCAAGTCATTATGAGTTAATAAGAAAAAAACTATAAATGACTTTTTGAGTTAAAAAACAAACGTGTCGAGTCGATGAAATGAGTTAAAAATTATAAATGACTTTTTGAACAAAAGAAAACATGTCCATGAAATGAATTAAAAAAAGAAAACTATAAATTTGATAAAAAGGTAATGTTTCTACCTTAAATTGAAAATTTTTCACTGAGAAAAAAGAATCCATGACTTGGAAAAAGAAGTTACTACCCAATATCAAAATCTAGAATCTGACTTGGAGTTGGTGTAGATGTCCGTTGTTATTTAATCCGTCGTTGTCATAAATTCTTAAAGGTAATACGGGTTTCTCAAAAAAGGGGTTGGCAAAATTATTTCATGCGGTGTGCATGACTTTTATGTGAATCATATTGAACTGGTGAAACAAAATCCTTCACGCGACCTCGGAGGTGGAAGCGATAGCGATTCGTCACCAAGAAATATTTTCTTCGGTTCAAAGAACCGATTTTTGAACCGATTTTCGTGGGGAAATTGGATCTGAAATCCAAGTGATTTGCTTGTTGTATAATCTTATCTATTTAGTATTTTGTTGTTTTTTTAGTGTGTCGCCTTAAAGCACGTATTCTTATGTTGTATGTTTTCTTGTTTCTTTCCTTGTTGGCTTAATATATTTGAGGAGTGTGCCAATATTATTTAAGGGGTATTAGGGTTTATGGTTTTTGTTTTGATCCAAAAAAAATTATAAAGTGACATCGGGAATGTTTGTGAACGTTTTAGCATATCTATACGTTGTATAAAATTTTGTTTTTTGTGGTCATTTGTGTTCTCCTTGATGAGCGCTACACAATGAAGTAGTATTTGTTGGAAATAGTTTTAATATGAATAATATCATGTTGCAAAGTGTGTCACTTGCGCGTATTTTTCGATAAAAAATTTTTTGGTTTTGTTCTGTACATTTGTATAATTTTATTTTTGTTTTTTTCAAACTCATAGTTGAAAATTTAAATTAACGGTAGCCATTAAAAACATTACAACATAGAAAACACCACATATACAAGAGTACATGGCCAACCTTATTTAGACGATTTAAAAACATAAAAACAACGACAGAGATGGTTAGCAAACCGGTATTAAGCAATAAAGCTTTTACATTTCCTTGTAGTTCTTGAAACAAAAAAAATATATTGAACAATACGCGCAAGTGACACACTATGCAACATGATATCTTATTGGAATAAGTCACCCAATAGTAAACCAAGTTTTAATGAGAGTTTCCAATTTGGTACCTTCAAAACTTTATATTAACCAAAAAAACCATCAAAGTTTCAAAACTATCATTTTTATGTAATTTTTTTAAATTTGTGTGTTTTAAAAGTAGGAGATGCATCGGGACCAACCCGACCCCGTCCCGACCAGATCCCGACTCAACCCAAACCGACATCGTGGAAAACCCAAACCGAATCCGACCGCGATTTAAACCCGAGTCCCGAACCAAACCCGAGTTAGGCCCGAGTAATCCCGTTTGTGTGGTTTTCTTTGTGCGATCCCGACTCATTCCCGAGTCCGAACCTAACCGAGTCCCCTACATCGTGGAAAACCAATCCCGAGTCCCGACCCTTGTAAGTCGGTTTGAGGTCGGTCGGTGTCGTGGTCGGTTTTTTCGTTCGGTTTTGAGTCGGTTTTTTTCGGTTTGTATTCGGTCGGTTTTGCTCACCCCTAGTTTAAAGTATCCATCTATGCATTAACATGTTGTACATTACATTTAAACACACACCCCATGAATTTAACTACTTCTAACCAACTTTATGTATAACCCGTTAATGCACGACTAAACATAAAAAATAACCCCAAAATAGTAACCAAGTTTGAGAAGTGTTTCGTTCAGGTCATTCTAACATGATAATTACACAAGAATGGAACAGTTTAGAAAGTTTGATGGTTTTAATGGTTGATATAAAGTTTGAGGTACCAAATTGGAACAGATCTCAAACTTGGTTACTATTTAATGATTTTCACCCATATCTTATTCATATTAAAACTATTTCCAACAAATACACAAAATCAAAATTTTATACAGTGTATAGATATGCTAAAACGTTCACAAACATTCCCGATATCACTTTATAATCTTTTTTTATCAAAACAAAAACCATAAACCCTAATACCTTTTAAATAATATTGGCACACTCCTTAATCCTACTAAAATTTCTTTTCTAAAAAAAAGTTTATCACCACAAAAGTGTGGCGATGAACCTACGTGGTATACTATGGCACCGATTTTGTTTCTGTTAATTGCTACTATGAATATGGACCACACATGTGTACATTGAGTTCATCGCTACAAATATTGCGCGATGAACTGGGTCATTATGAAAATGTCAGACGTCTTAAGTCTCTGCAGGAGAGAGCCAGACTGAATGTAATGGTAAGGTCGACATTCGGTTGGTCGTCCCATGTGGAAGCAACTAAGGTCGGTCGTCCCATTACCTCGACCGAGCTAGACTAGTCCCCCAACATTTGCAATTGTTTGGATCGTGTAGAAGACCGAGTAAATGAAGCATTTCCTATAAAAAAATATCCATTTATTTTCTATAAAACCCAACATCTTCTTTCTTATTTTCACACACATATACACTTTTTATCAAAAACACACACTACAAACAATATGTCTCAAATTAATTCCGAGTGTTTATTTTTCGATGATACGGATGATGAAACGGAAGTGAATAGTTTACTCTCCGGTTTTTTAATAGACGCTGCTTTGGTTATTCAAGCATCTACTCCTACAATCCAAAAATACCAACGAAGCTATATGCCTAGAGATCGTTACGGTGCTCATGACCGTCTAGTGCTAGCTTACTTTGCTAAAAAACCATTTTACAACGCCTATTTATTTCGTAAACGATTCCGAATGAACCGATCGCTGTTCACCCGCATTGTTCGAGATTTGTCTGCTAACTGCCCTTATTTTCAAGAAGGGTGTGATGCTGTTGGAAAAGCTGACATCTCTGCTTTAGTGAAGTGTACCTCCGCGATTCGCCAACTAGCATACGCTGCTGTTCCAGATTCTCTAGACGAATATTTACAAATCGGTGAAAAAACTTCTCGTGATTGTTTGATGCATTTCTGTAACGGGGTTATAGAGTTATATGGCGAGGAGTATTTGCGAAGGCCTACGCAAACTGACGTCGAAAAACTCTACGCTTTTCACGAGAACAAACATGGGTTTCCTGGTATGATAGGCAGCATAGACTGTACAAAATGGCCGTGGGCTCAATGTCCACAAGCATATCATGCTCAATTCAGTAGGGGTGATTCCGGGTTAGAGCCATTCATTTTGTTAGAAGCGGTTGCCTCACAAGATTTATTGATTTGGCACGCCTTGTTTGGTGTTGCAGGTTTGAACAATGATGTTAACGTTTTACGTTAATCCCCTGTTTTAAATGATCTTAAAGTAGGAAAAGCACCAGAGGTTCCATTCGTGGCTAACGACGTGACTTATAAATGGGGATATTATATTACTGACGGGATATATCCAGAATGGGCTGTGCTTATGAAGTCTATTTCGCAGCCAGGGTCAAATGATGTAAAGCGAATAAGACATAAGCAAGCGCATGAAGCAGCAAGAAAAGATGTGAAACGAGCGTTTGGCGTGCTAAAGAAAAAATGGGCTATCGTAAGAACTCCTGCACGGTCTAGTAGTCTTAAAAGGATTACGCATTTGATGTACACTTGCATCATATTACATAATATGATTCGCAAAGAAAAAGGAAAGACAATATCTCCCGACTTTTATCCGGAGGAACAACATCGTGAAGATGATCCCGTAAGATCGGCACAAGATAGGCTACGAGTTATCAGAGAAATACACAACGAAGAAACTCATCTTAATCTTAAAGCCGATTTAGTGGAACACATTTGGCATCGAACAAATGCAAACTAATTTACTGTAATTTTTTATCTTTTGTAATTTTTTTCCGTCTTTTTTTCCGTGTATTTTTATTTTCGTATTTTAGTTTGTAATGTTTTAAATTTTTTTTTTGTTCGGTCGTCTGTGCGGTCACCATTACGGATGTTTGGTCACTGTGTGGTCTAGAAGAGAAAAAGCTGAGTTGGCGCTGACGTAACGGTGTCCTCTGCGGTCACCACTACGTTTAGCCTTATAATTGTATGATTTTATAATTTTGAGTAGGAAATTTTGAAACTAGAACGTATCTTGCCTTTGTGTCTTGTAGAAACCGCGAAAAGTGAAAATATTCGAAACCCAAACGAAAAGTTCAAATCCCCTTAGAAACCCAATCTCAACCATCCAAAAATCAGTCTTCCCCAATCAATTCAATACGGAATATAAGATAAGAAGATAAAAAGCCTATACATTAACAAGTCTCACAATTTATTCTAACCCAACCAAACCAAAAAAAATATCTAATGTCATACTCTAGCGACCATCAAAACAACAACCACCTCGACGAACACGACCATAGTAGCGGTCCAATTCGTCGCACACGAGGTCGTCCACCCGGGTCGAAAAATAAACCTAGGCAACCTGTTTTCGTCACACGTGATAATCCTAATGCACTACGTTCACATGTGTTGGAAGTGTGTGATGGTGCTGATATTGTCGAAAGTCTAGCTAAATTTGCTAAGAGTAAAGGACGAGCTGTCTCGGTATTGAGTGGTACCGGAGTCGTGGCTGACGTAACTCTACGTCAGCCAGCGGATCCTCCTAGTGACGTTGTGACACTTTATGGAAGGTTTCAGATACTTACCATTACTGGTATGGGTTTAGTACTTTTTCCGTCTCAAAATTATTTTCTATCTTTTATTTTGGTATGTACTAATACGAAACTCGACTAGAGTACTAGACAAATTGTTTGTTTCTAAACAGCCGGCTTATGGGTTATTTGGTTTTCGACTTAATGTTTCATAAGCTCACTTTTTGTGACTTATTTTGAAACTATAAGTTTGTTATGACGTGATAAACTTATATAATCCGAAAAGTTTCAAAAAAGCCACAAAAGTAAGCTTATGAGACATAAGCCCAAAACCAAATAAGCTATAGGCCGGCCATGTAAGCCTAAACAAACACACGTGGCCGTTTGTTTAAGCTTATATATGCACTTATGAGTTACTGACTTACTGTACATGATTTCAGCTTATATTTGCTATATTTTCTAGCTTAGTTTTTGACTAATGGGTTTATCATGATTTGAAAATGAAGAATAAGTTCATAAACCGAAAAGTAAACTGAAACTAAACCTAAATAAATGGGGCTTATATTTTTAAGCTGAAATTATATAAGCGAGTAAAACCTTTTTATATGAATTGCGTCCATTTGTTAGAATAACAAAAGTCGATATATATAGATGTACAATTTTGGTTATTTTGATATATTGGAATCGAGAAAAGGACTAGCGCGCTATAGGTTATTTGACGAGTTTGACGAGTTTTGCATACTTGTTCTTTTAGGCACGATACTACCACCACCAGCCCCTGCGAATGCAGGTGGACTATCGATATTCATGGGTGGCGTGGAAGGACAAGTGATGGGTGGCATTCCAATTGGTCCTTTGGTCGCTTCGGGTCCAGTGATTTTAATAGCAACTTCTTTTGCAAATGCGGTTTTTGAGAGGCTGCCAATAGATGAGCCGGAGGAGGAAGAGGAGGAGGATAATGGTGCTAGTGGTAAAGTTCAACCAACCGCGTCTCAATCTTCAAGTGTAACAAGTGGAGGCGGCGTTGGAGGGGTGGCGGTTTTTAACACGACAAATGGTGACGGTGGTTCGGATTACCCATTTTCGGGGGATGTAATGGGTTGGGGCTCAGGTTCAAGAACTCCATACTAATGTTTCAAGATATGAATGAAAAATATGACTAATGTTTGTTTGAACTGCTCAGATTATTATTTAGAAGTGAAATTAAATTTGGTGTTGTCTATTTAAAATTGTTTTATGAACAAATGAACAACGTCAAACACTAGTCATATAACTTTAGATTATTCTTATAAAGTAACGTGAACAAGATCAAATTTGTTGTCTTTACCTTTACATGTTTCTCGAAAACATGACTATTTAATTAGGACTTAGACAGTTTAACTAGAATAAAAAATGAATTATCACCTTTTTGTCCAACTTGTGACATGGGTTAAACTTAATTACTCTCTACGTCTCAAAATTATTGTCTCCCAACAAAAAACACACAATTTAAAAAAAATGCATTTATTACTATTTTCTCTTTCTTACTTTTTGACAGAATGATAATTTTACCCTTAGTTAATTAATTAAAGTCTTCTTTAAAGTTTGTAATATTAATTTCAAACAAGGGTAATATAGTAAACTTGATCAAACTTCCCTATCAATTTTTAGTAGTGAACAATTAAATTAGAACATCCCAAAATGAAAACGTGGACAATAAAAATGGGACGGATGAAGTATTAGTTAATATACAAATATAAAATATAGGTTCTAATTAGCAAAGGGAATAGCAAATATGGTGATAAAAAATTAAATGCATCCAACGTGAACTTAAACTTGCAGAAGAATCATGCCTTTAAATTCACCTATAAATTCATTTTTCCATTTTAATATTAATAAATTTATTAAGTCAATGGTAAGTCAATGCTCAAAGTTTGAGACGATAAAATTTCTTGAAACATGTGAAAGAAAAAGACTATTCAAGTATTGTCTTTTTGCATAGTTTGCTTTTGAGGAATATTTACATCACAAGAGTTTATTCTTCCAAAATTTATTGTTATCACAATTGGTAATGCTTTGAACTCGCATATTGTACTACAAAAGAACTCACAATTTGTAAATAATTTAAAAGAAAGTCCTTAGAGATATTAAAAACGTATTCAGAAGAACGTTGAAGAATTTTAGGACTCGTTTCGTTTGTTGCTCGGAATCACAATAACTATAAGTTTGATAGATTAATGGAATGTGAGTTTAAACAAATATTATAATATTTCAATTTATTATTATTATATTATTTATTAATTATGTTGGGCTTACATGAAAAAAGAAAAAAAGTAATAAACTATTTTAATTTAAAATGTGATGTGAGAGAACAAATTAAAATAAAAATAATTAATTATGAAAGACACACGTTTATTTTTATTTTTATTTTATGGATATGGATTCACCTTTTCATTATAATAATGGGTCTCATTACAAACCAAACATTATAATCATACAATAAAAGGGTGTTTGTTAGGGGGTTATAGAATAAAAGATAAGGATTCATTTCAAAAATAATTGTTTGGTTTGCAAAATATTATGATATTTGGAATGAATTATTGGTAGGATACTCAGATTCATTCCATATCAAATAGATAGATTTTATAATATTATTTTCTCTCTTCAATTAATAACTTATTTTTTTCATCTTTTTTATTTACATCCACAATTTATAAACAATGCATAAACCAAATTTATAAACCAAACATAGTTTTTGAAATTGTGATACCTATTCCTATTTCACCTTATACCAAATTCGACACCCATTGTGATTCATGGCGATACACCAAACACCCCCTAATTCTATTACTTGATTTCATTACCATGAAACAAACGGTCCTTATAAACTACTACATTTGGACTCGAGAGAGAATGAATAATACCAAACAAGTTAGTAAAAGTTAAAAAAAAAATTAAGTGTACACATATAAACATTTAGGGTTAGTCTAATGTCACTTTTTATACTATCATTATTAAAATTTTAGAGTTATTCACTTCAATTAAATTACAAAGTGTTATGGCTTCATCCGTTTCGTTACATTAGCATTTCACTTTTCATATTTATACATTAAAACACTATTTCACTCATAGTTATTATAGTTTTTTTGACCCATCATTTTATTTTATTTTTCATTTTTAAGGGTGCGTTTGGTATATGATAAGGAATCACAATCGGTATCGGTATGTTATAGGGTTGAATGGGAATAAAGATATCATTGTTGATATCGTTGGTTGGTATAATAAATGTTGTTTGGTATCAAATGAATTAAACATTGGATTTAAAATTTATATATTATTATAAAATTTTAAAAAAGTTAAAAAGAATAAAATAAATAATCATATGTGTGGCAGATATTCAATCGAACCACAAAGATGAGCTTTTTTATTTATTTCAGTATGCAAAAGTCAACAAAAAAGAAAGAATTGTCAGAAACCCAAAGAGTGCTAGTAGGTTTAGTGAAATACCATGTCTAAAGGTATTAAACATTGTTTCACAACCCAAGTAGTCAAAACAAACGACTTATATGCCTTTGAAACCATTCCTTGAAATCAAAACAGCCATAACAAACAGGCCCTAAATCAACTAAGTTTTCACTTATTCAAATAAAAATACATATTACATAAAAAAATTACATTAATGTAAAAGAAAGTATTATATTTAACTTTAATTAACTTGAAACTTTTTAAAACTTGTGACTAACTATACAAACTTCCTAAAGTTTTTAAAGGCAAAAACTAAAAAACAACATTGTTAAAGATGAATGGAGTAAGGACATTGTGGGGTTCAATATGTATAAGATTGTGAAAAAACTAAAGAATTTGAAATATCCATTGAATCAACTTAGCTGGTAAAATGGAAGTGTCTCTGTCAGAACTGAGATTATGAGAGATAAGTTGAAAAGTGTGCATCAGTTTCCCTACAATGCTCAAGTTAAAGAGGTGGCAGTGAAAGTGCTTAATGACTATAATGAGGTTATGAAAGATGAAGAAAGTCTATTGTTTCAGAAGGCAAAAGTCAATTGGATGAGAGAGGGTGATAAAAATACAGCTTTCTTTCATACGGTGGTAAAGAAAAAGTTCCATAGAAGCAGAATTGTATCCATATGTGATGAGAATGGGGTTAGATATGAAAATGAGCATGTGACTGGGTAGTTTGTTGACCATTTTCAAAAATTTCTTGGGTGTACTTATAATGTGGACCCTTTTCCTCAAGATAAAGATTTGTTTATTGCTAAACTTAGTAACGAGGAAGCTGGAAGTATGGTGAACTCTGTTAATGAAAAAGAAATTAAAGAAGCTTTATTTGACATTGATGACCAAAAGGCTCCTGGTTCTGATGGGTTTTCTGCCAAATTCTTCAAATCTGATTGGGATATCATTGGCAATGAGGTGTGTTTGGCTATTTAAGAATTTTTTAAAACTGGGAGACTTTTAGGTGAGGTAAATGCTACTCTCATTTCTCTCATTCCTAAGCTAAACACTCCCAATAAAGTTTTTGATTATAGACCTATTGCATGTTGTAATGTCATGTACAAATGCATTAGTAAAATTCTCACTAACAGGATTAAAAGAGTGCTTGGGAAGCTTGTTGATGAAAACCAAAGTGCTTTTATTCCTGGTAGGCAAATCACTGATAATATCATATTAGTTCAAGAACTCTTGAGAGGATATAATCGGAAGCATCAAGCCAAGAAATGCTCTTTTAAAATTCATATTCAAAAAGCATATGATACTGTAAACTGGGAATTCTTAAGGGCTACTTTGAGAGGTTTTGGCTTCCATTCTAAGATGATCAACTGGATCATGGTTTGTGTGACAACAACCAAGTTTTCTGTACGTATAAATGGGAATAGAGAAGGGTATTTCAAAAGTGGTAGAGGCCTCAGACAAGGAGATCCAATTTCCCCATATCCGTTTACAATGATTATGGAGATGTTCAATTTGATTCTAAAAAATAAAATAAGGGACAGTTGAGAATTCAGATACCACTTTGGATGCAAGAGATTGGAAATTACTCATCTGTGCTTTGCAGATGACTTAATTGTCTTATGCAATGGTGATATTCAATCAGTTTCAGTTATCAAACAAGCTCTTGAAGAATTTAGCAACATTTCTGGTCTTAAGCCTTACCTAAACAAGAGTACTGTATTTTTTAGGGGGCTGAATATTGAAGAACAGAATAAGATTTTGCAGATTCTCCCTTTCTCTATTGGAAAACTCCCAGCCAGATACCTTGGGGTTCCACTGATTACTAAACAGTTGAGTGTTAAAGATTGTAAACCTTTGGTTGAAAAAGTGAAGAATAGAATCAATAACTAGAAGAACAAGTTTTTATCATATGGTGGCAGGCTTTAATTAATTGCATCTGTCTTGTCTTCTTTACATCAATTCTGGGCTGCAGTTTTTCAAATTCCAAAGTCAGTCATAAAGGAAATCAATAGCTTGTTTAAAGGATTTCTATGGTGTCAAGGTGAATTAGGAAAGGGAAAAACAAAAATAACCTGGAGCACTGTGTGTAAGCCTAAAGATCAAAGAGGCTTAGGTCTAAAAGACATGAACCTATGGAATGAAGCCTTACTGTCCAAACATATATGGAACATTGTAGCTAAAAAAGATTCTATGTGGGTGAAGTGGATTCATGAGGAAAGGTTGAAGGGAACAAGCATATGGAAGGTTGAACCAGATGTGAATGCTAGCTGGGGATGGAGAAACCTTCTTAAAATCAGAGATAAAATTAGGCATCATGTGTTTCATAAAATTGGCAATGGGAAAGGTGTTTCTGCTTGGCATGATAGATGGCATGATTTATGTCCCCTTGACCAATATATCACCAATAGGGACTTATATGAGGAAAGCTTTAGTCAAAATGATATTGTTGCTGATCTTGTTGATAATGGTGTTTGGAAATGGTCAAATAGGGAAAATAGAAATTTTGAAATGTTAAACCAGATTCCTGTTCCATTGCTTCATGATAATGTGGGGGATGTGATTAAGTAGAAGACCAATGAGGGAAAGTTAGTTAACTTCTCCACAAGTCAAGTTTGGAGAGATTTTAGAAATTCAAGTCAGAAAGTTCCATGGAAGCCATTGATGTGGTTTTCCTAGTGTTGTCCCAAACACTCATTTATTGTGTGGTTAACTGTTCATGGGAGATTAGCTACACAAGATAGACTATCTAAATGGAATCCAAATGGAAACTTCATATGTTCTTTATGTGGAAAATGTGAAGACTCGCATGACCACTTATTCTTTAGCTGTGAGTACTCAAGAAAAGTATGGCATCATTTAAATCAGAAAACAAACTATATATTGCCTAGTGTGTGGTCAGCCATTGTTTCAGCTATGATTGGTTTGGGATTTGGTTCGATCCAAATAATCTATATATAATAAAATATATATCCTAAATATCTCAAATTAATTATAGTATAGTGAGTATCTTGTTTGATAAAAATTGCTTGAGGACAAATATTATTTCATCTCCCGAATGTCGTATCCCGACGAGAGGCGAATTTGAAAACCGCAAAAGTACCTTGTTTGATGCTTGAATATCAAGAATTTTGGTTTTTGATTTTAATTCTACTTATGAAACGTAAAAACAAATATAATCAAGTAAACAAATAAGGCAATTAAGGATTAAAGCTAAAAACGATAACGGGAATCGAAAACTGAGACTTAAAACCTAAAGTATCAAAATTTAAATCTAAAAATGTTTTTTTCATTTTTTTTATAAATCCTAAATGACTAAAAATAATTTTAGAAAAAAGAATTATATTTTTTTGATTTTTATTTTATTTATTATGAATTAAAAACTAATTTAATCTAAAAATTAAGAGTGACAATTCGAGTCGGGTTCGGGTTAACAGGTTGGCGGGTCAGAAAACCCCAACCCGAACCTGACCCATTTAAACAATTAGGTAAACTATGTCAACCCTGACCTGTTTAAACATAACCCGAACCTGACCCACTTAACCCGTATATATACTTGTGTTGGCGGGTTAAATAGGTTACACGGGTTGAATAGGTTAAACGGGTTTCAGGTTGACCCATTTAACCGTTTTATATACAAAAGTTGACACATTACATGGGTTAAACAAGTTAAATAAATATGTGGGTTTTAGCTCATCTAGGATAAGTTTTACAGATAATATTGAATGCACAGCGGAATAATAAGAAAGCAATATTATCAAACAAGGTTTTCTTTATTGGACGTTCTCCTCCTATTTCCTACAATTTAATTGGGGCTACCACAACTATATGGTGTACTAAATAACTAACTAAAATACGTATGGGGTACATCACAACACACAACCCTTTACTATTCGACTCTCTTTCAGGTCGATGTTTCGATCGGATGATTTCATTTTAAACCAGAGCATATGGACCTTTATATAGAGGGTTCTACGAAGAAACCTCGCTTACATGATGCTAACTTTAAATATTTCACATTAAGTCCCTTGTTGTTTCATTTTCTTCAATCTTGATATTTAGTTATTATAATCATTAAATTGAGATCCCAACATCTTCCTATTTGATATTACACAAAAAATCTACATGTATGAAAAATCTTTAATGCTTCCCGTGACTTAAGATCTTCTTGAACATGTCACCACATAATTAAGCTGCAAAATCATAATCATCTGTAGTCTTTTCCCTTTTTGTAATCTTCCACAATAGGAGTCTTCTATTGAATCAACTTGTAACAACATCCCCTCAAGTGGTGCATGTATATTGTTAAACATTAATCAATAAGCTTCCCCTAAAACCAATATGTTTACCATCTCTTGAATCTTCAAATTCTGTAGGCTCTTATGTAGTAATCACTGATGAAGAAAATCCAATATAACGAATTTGATGAAGAAGTAGAATCTCCCAAACTTGTATCTTATGTCTTGCACTATCCACGTGACGTCGAACTCATACCAAGACCAAAATATAAGTAGACCGCAATCTTTTGACAAAATCTCAACTATTGAGACACTGAGCATTTTACAAACGTAACTCCGTTATGTGATAGCTATCAGTGAGCATTGAGCATCATGAGAAAAAAATCACACACCTTTGCTAGATTTGTCAAGTCTTCGTCAACACCATTAAAGCACGGACAAGTTATCTTTAAAGTCATAGCCAGCAAAACTATACTTTAAGATATGATAAGACACGCACCTGTGAAACTCAACTACAGCATCATATAAGTGATAATCAATCGTCTTCGTTATTACTTCTTCAAACTAATCTCCAAAAACGAGCTTTTAAATGTTTAGAACATTTAAAAATCAATCGTTAACTTCCCCTTAAAGAAGCTTTCGAGATCCAAAAATCCATCCAAAAACCAAAAATTTAATGTATTACCCGATATCTAATAAAGCAAGCTAGCAGAAACCCATGGACGTTCTAAGATATCGGATAACACTAGCGGTACTTTCACAAATAGCAGCGGTACTTTGATCTTTTCAGCGGTACTTTACCTTGATCCATCCAGCGCAGCAGTACTTAAACAGATATTTACTTCCAAGCAACAGTGTCAATAATACACGAATCCTATCATACCAAATAACAAAGATTTGCAATAACTCCATATCCAAAATAGAGAAAGTCAATATGGCAGATTTACCATTGACTAAAAATTTTCATTCTGCTGCTTTTATCTGAATCCCAATCTATATTCAATGAGTCTGTTGCTGCTTCTTTTCGGATCGTACACTATCTTTCACAGTCATGAATCATTATCACAACAACAACAATGAGATCTTCGTAAATCTTAAATTGATATCTTTAGATATGTTGCTTCCCCTTGAATGATCACATAAGTTTTAACATGCTATTGCCCAACAGTACCTTTAAGTACTCGAACAGTACTTTCCAAACCAAGCATCATTTACGCTTATTCTCTTTCTAAGATCGTGTAACTTATCTGTAGTTATCTGTTACATCAAATCCAAAGCTCCATCACGTTTTGAAACCACAGCATCATTAATGATTTTTTAAAATCATGGCTTCGATCCACAAACCACCTGCTGTAACATTCATTATCTTGCACATGACCAAGCTAAAACTTCGTTCTTCTTCATAAAAGATTAATATTTATAAAACCCTTAGGAATTAGGGTTTTGTTGAATCTTGCGAATCATTAGAACGAATCACCAAGCAACTATCTTGAACTTCTCTGTTTTGAATAAGCTAGGGTTTGGAAGAAACCCTAGTTTTTCTTGAATAACAAAAACAAAAACTTGAAAATAATACATTTTCTGCAGCCAAATTCGTTATAGCATAACTTTTTAATAAAAGCTTATCTTGACGATCGCTCCGGTCAGATTGTAGATATATGTGTGTAGAACCTCCAATTAAATTTCGTGGAAGATCAAGGTTAACGAAGAGTTATGGATGTTTTACCATGGCTGCCAGAAAAAATACGAACTTAGAAACCATATACGAATTTTAGGTTTCTTCTTCATCTTCGACCATAAAACCTTGAATCCTAAATCGAGAGCCACAAGGCTCTGATACCACATGTAGAGAATCGTTTTTGTCATCTTGGATTTAGTTTTACAGGTAAATTTTGAATGCACAGCGGATTTAATAAGAAAAGCAATTTTATCAATCAAGGCGTTTTCTTTATTGAAACGTTCTTATTACCCCAACTATAACTTGGGGCTACACCAACTATTGGTGTTTTTAACTAACTAATATGTATGGTGTACACACACACACACCCTCTTTACTATTCGACTCTCATCAGTCGATGTTTCTATGGATGATTCATTTAAACCAGACGCATATGACCCTTTATATAGAGGGTTTACAAGAAAACCTAGCTTACATAGGAAGCTAACTTAATATTTCACATTAAGTCCCTTGTTGTTTCATCTTTCTTCAATCTTGCATATTTAGTTTTGTAATCATCAAATCTGAGATCCCAACAACCTGTTTAACCCATTTAACCCGTATAATATAATATATATAATTTCTAATTTAAGGAAAAAATCTTAAACGGGTTGGCGGGTCGACCCGATTAATTTATTCCCAACCCAAACCTGACCTATTTAATAAACGGGTTAGATGGGTTGACCCAAAACCGACCCGAAATCTATTTAGACTTAACCCGAACCTGTTAATTTTCGTGTTAGTTTCAGGTCGGGTTTCGTGTCGGGTCAGAATTTGCCACCCTTACTAAAAATATTATTAAAAATATTAGACTAATTTATAAAATTCTAAAAATTAACGAAAAGTACTTTGCACAAATCTAGACTTAAGAAAAATAAAACGAGAAAATAAGCTAACACAAATAAGCAGTAAATAAGCTAAATAGTCTAAAAAGCTAAAACTGAAAAAGACACTATATGAATTTAATGATGCAAGATATAAATGGAAAAGTCCCAAGGGCAGATGGTATTGAGTGTGTATGTTGAGGCGTTGGGTGTGTGAATGGGAGGTCACAGGTTCGACCCCTGTGGCTTCCCTTTTTAATAAAACATTTTTTTTAATTCTTCTTTTTGAAAAAAGCCAAAGAACAGTAAAAAATAAGCAAATGTAATAATAGATTTTTCTAAGATAATAATAAGCAAGAAAAAGCAACTTAAAAGTGACAGTTTGCCATTTTTTAGACTTTGACAACAAGGTTAAACTGCTTGACTTTTTGAGCCTCAAACAAGTAATAAGAAACTTAAGAAGCTGAAAATGGACCAACACCTAATCCTAATAAGTACCTATGACAGAAAATAAGCCCACAAATTAAACTGAAAAGCACCAAATAAGCTAAAAGACAACAGACTCTAAAAGGACATTTGATAGATTTTGACTAACTTTAAGCTAAACTTAGAAGACAATTAAGCACTAACAATAAGCTAGAAACTAAAAACAGATTATGACTTAAACTAAAATAACTCAAATAAACAAAAATAAAGCAAACAAGACAAAGGAATAAGCTAGATAAAGCTAATGAAAAAGGACAGACTCACTACTATTCTTTTTGGCTTTTTGAGACTTATGACAGGTTTGAACTTACATTTAAGGACTCAAAAAGTAATTCTAAAGGCTAAATCTTAAAAACAGACAAAGATCATGACTCAAACTAAACTAATAATCTAGAATTGGGAAAATTGAATTGGAAAAGGACAAAACAAAAGGGCAGATTACAATAGCTATTTTTGGCCTTTTTTGAAATAAAGACTACTTGCAGACACAAATTTAGGACTCAAAAAGGACTAGACAGCTTAAAAAAACTCAAAACAGGTTAACTTAAGACTCCAATAAGTTAATTAAAACAAGAATTAACCAGAATTAAGCTAGAGATTGCCCATAAATTATCTGCACTTAAGGACTCAACAAACTAGCTAAACTAAACTGATTTTTGGCTAAAAGAGTAAAAAGGCATTTCTAAGTACAAAAGACTCAAAACAGATTTAGAAGATGCATTAGAAACTTACTTTGATTACAAAAACCACAACTCAAGTCCATCTCAAAGAAAATCCACAAAATAAGCTGTTTTGCAAAACTTTTAAACTAGCAGACTTGACTTTTTCCTAGAACAACCTTCAAAGCTTAATTCTACCTAATTTAATCCTATGGAAACTTGCATTTAGACTAAATCTAAGCTAATGAAAACGAAATTGAGCACCAAAAACAACTTTACCACTAATTTACCCTTTTAGAATTCTTATGCCAAACACCCCTTTAAGTCTCTAAGAGCTTTATTTAAGCAAAAACAGATCTTATTAAGCTTAGAAAAGCCAAAACAGATTGAGTACTAAGCATAAAAGAGACAAATAAGCAAAAACTTATAAGAAATAAGCACTGAATTAAGCTGAGCTAAAACAAGCATATTTTTGATCTTTTTAAAACTGTTTTGACTAAAAATTAATGAAAGCCTAAGACAGATTAGAAGAAGCTATAAACTAGATTCAATAAGCTATATTAAGATAGAAAAGGCACAAATAAGCAGGAATAAGCAAAAAACAAGTAGATTAATAAGCTGAAAATGCAAATAAGCTAAAAATAAAAACAGTGAACATACCAAATCCTTTGCACAAAACAAGGACAAAAGTGCTCTATAAAGCTTATCAACAAGCTCTAGCTTGTTTTCACAAGCTAGTGAGGTCTATAAGCCCGTCTAAATTTGGCTTATCATCCAGAATTTAAGCTGAGGTAGTTTTGAGAGTGAAAACTCAGTTAAGCTTTTGAAAAAGCTTAACTAAGTTAGACAGGAGTAAATGAGCTTATTAGCTTATGGAAATGACCTTAGAGCATAGATTAAGCTTAAATGCATTTAAAGTAAAAACAGGATTAAAATGGAATTTAAACTTAAATTTTATTAATAATAAAAAGGTTACAAGTTTGAAAGGAAAGTACATATTGAAGAAAAATAAGCTGTAAAATAAACTAAAACAAGACTACACTACTCATACTCTAATAATATTCTTTGCTTGATCTCCTCTTCTATTTATAGTGATGTGAGGAAGGTTCTAGGACCTCAAGAGCGTTTCCCTTCCTTCATTCCAAGCCCTTAGATCATAACCAATCATTAATCAACCCTTGGATCTCTTCCACGCAATTTAATCCAATGAGAGTCCAAGGGATTGCCAGCGTGTTATTTTGTTGTCAGGTGTCAGGCTTGTCAGCTTCTAGAAGTAAATTTAGGCGCGTGTGGGATTGGTGAGGTTTTACTTGTGAGTGTAGCAGGGTAAATGGGTTTAGGAGGGAAAAGAGGAAGATGGTAAACAGTGAAATTGACTCGTGTATGTATATGGGTGTTGGGCTTTGACTTGAATTTGGGCCAAGATTTAATGATAAATGGATTTATGGATTGGTTTAATAAGAATTTGTTATTAAAAGGCTAAAGGTTAATAGGTATCATTCTTATTGGGCTGACCCGGCCTAATAAAATGGGTCCGGGTTGGTCCGTAGAAGATGGGTTTGCCTTCGGCTTTGATATCTCGTACTTTTTTCATTTCCGTGCTCGGTTTTGTCTGTTTTGCTTCATTTTTGTCCTTTTGTGCAATGTTTGTTACCTGCAAGACACAATTCACAATACAAATGGATACAATGTATTTTTTTGTATTTATTGGTCATTATTGATCTTTTTAGCTCGTTTTATTAGGCAAAAGGTATGTGTATTTAAGCACATACCAAAAATCCCCTATACTAAGCTATTGCCGTGTCCTCACGCAATGTCATAAATATAAACTTAGAAAACCAAAAATTTCAACCTCCTTAGACTAATTACCTCGAAAAGTAGCTAAGTGTTCATCTAAGGGGATTTAAAAATTATTAGTTTTGAAAAGCATCCCATTTTACCATTTTTAAGCATTTATTATTATCATTCATAACTATCATAACTACACGGAACAAAAAACACTAAAAGGATAAATTCATCATCCTTGATTTTTCACTCGCCCCAAACCAAGCTTAAAAACGAAATCATTGTTAAATACAAGTTAAGATGCTAACACTACTCATAAATGCTAATTGTGGATGCATAACTACTTTCCGCTCCCTTATTCCTAAGTCCTCTAAAGATTTTATTCTTATTATTTGTGACAAATAAATTAATGTCTTATTCACATAAAGTATAACCCGGTTTAGACCACAATTAGTTTGAAATCCTTTCCTAAAGAGACGATATGGTGAGAATAAGTTCCACATTAAGGTTCTAATTTCGCACGATTTAGGGGTTATCCTTTTTATTTCATCTGAAACAACTCAACTACGAGTCCAGAGACGGAGGCTTTATTTAGATAACCCCAGAGTCAAAATTTGGCTTTATTCTTATTATTGCAACATTATTAAACCTCGGTCCTTTAAACAACTACCACATCGGTATGCGAGCCGACCATGGTCCAGGAGTCTTATTTCGACCTCGTGATTTCCTCGACCTTTTACCCAACCTGGTTGTGTGGGCTCGCTACGCCTTCTGGGCTAGGGGCCATGTAGCCACAAATTGCCGTTTCAAAAAAAAAGAAGACTACAACATCGGTTGTGAGCCGGCAAGATGTAGTAAACTTTTATCAGCCCACAGTTTTATAATTATTCATACCTCCACCCTTTAAACGACTATCACATCGGTTGTGAGCCGGCAAGAGGTAGTGGTCTTATTTCGGCTTCGGTTTATTACATAACTTATTATTATTAGCCAAATTTCAAGTCCCGTGGTCTTTTAACTACCTAGACAAAGGTAGCGAGCCATCAAGAATCGGTAGCCTATTTCCCCACAACACTGACAAAACCTAGATGTGTACCTTACTTTCACCAGAAAGAATCTCTACGAAGTGATCTAAACTAAGAATCGCAAAAACCTAAAGCAACTTTATTTATTAACAATTATATAACGTTTATTAAGTTGGTGGGAGCAAAAAGCCACAACTAACCTCTATGAGCCTAAAAGAGATCCAACTATCTATGTTTAGCATCTAACTTATATAAAACTCTATCATTTTTCGTTCTTCGTAAATTTAAAATCTTTAATAAAAAGATCCGTGAATGCTTAGTCTAATAAAACAAGCTTTGCATATTTAAAGTCTATCATGGAAACTTGCAAACTCTTGGCCCTTTATAAGTTAGAATTCCCGTTTTAAAGCTTCTTTTATAAAAGACTAGCAAAAGCTTAAGTTTATATAAGTTAATGGGCAAGCTAGAGCGCAACATGCTCGATCAAGTCAAAATTTATTCCTTAAAAAGACAAAACTATGTGTCAACACACTTATTCTCTTTTTGAAAAATTTTAAATTTTGCATATTTTTGCTATTTTTAGTGGAAAACGGGGTTACGCGAAGATAAGGCAAATGCAAGGAAGATCGAATCGAAAGATCCCCCCATGCTAGAACTACACATTGTCCTCAATGTGAGACTGTCACCTCCATACTAATTTCAAGGCATAATCCAAATATTAAGGGTTCTCTAAGCAAATCTAAAGCCGTTTATTAAGTATGCTAATAGATAAATGTTAAATCAATAAGATCTTGGATATCGGATTCCCATATATAAGCATGCGAAAGATTGAAGATTGAGTGAACGATGGAAAGTGAAAGTAAACTTTGATTAAGCATACAGTTCTTATTATTATTATTATCTACCCCACCTTTAAACGAACTACCACATCGGTTGTGAGCCGGCAAGAGGTAGTGGTCTTATTTTGGCTTCGGTTTATTACATAATTATTATTATAGCCAAATTTCATGTCCTGTGGTCTTTTAACTACATAGACAATGGTAGCGAGCCGTTAAGAATCGGTAACCTATTTCTCCACAACACTGACAAAACATCAATGTGTACCTTACTTTCACCAGAAGGAATCTCTACGAGGTGTGATTTAAACTAAGAATCGCAAAAACCTAAAGCAACTTTATTTATTCAACAATTATATAACGTTTATTAAGCTGATGGGAGCAAAAAGCCACAATTAACCTCTATGAGCCTTAAAAGAGAATCCACTTCTCTATGATTAGCATCTACTTTATTAACTCTATCATTTTGTTTGTTTCTTTGCAAAATTAAAATCTTTAATAAAAAGATCCGTGAATGCTTAGTCTAATAAAAACAAGCTTTGCATATTTAAAGTCTATCATGGAAACTTGCAAACTCTTGTCTTTTTTTAAGCTAGAATTCGCGTTTTAAAGCTTCTTGTATAAAATCTTAGCAAAGCTTAAATTTCTTTTAAGTTAAGGGGCAAGCTAGAGCGCAACATGCTCGATCAAGTCAAAATTTATTCCTTAAAAAGACAAAACTACGTGTCAAAACACTTATTTTATTTTTGAATTTGTTTTTTAATTTTGGCCTAAAATCGCATATTTTTGCTATTTTTATGGCAAAACGGGGTTACGTGAAGACAAGGCAAATGCAAGTAAGATATATTTCAAAAGATTCCACCATAATACTAGAAACTACTCATTGTACATCAAATGTGTGACTGTCACCACCAGACTAATCTTCAAGCAAATCAAATATGAAGGCGGGTCTCTACGCTATCTAAAGCCGTTTATTAATTATGCTAATAGATTAACGTTAATCAATAAGATCTAGGATATCAGATTCCCATATATAAGCATGCAAAGGATTGAAGATCGAGTGAACGATGGACAAAACCAAGAGCACAAGAGTCTTCATAATCCGGGCAATCCTGGACAGAAAACACAAAACACGAGAAAAGAAGAGGCAAGCCTCCTCACATCACACTTATTCATTATTATACTACTACTAGGGATAAGCATGGGTTGCCACCCGCGAAGCGCTTGTTTTTGTTAACCGATTCACGAGCTTGACTCGATCCCCCATACTTGATTTGGTCAAGGAGGATAGAAATGGAGATAAGGAACATCCAAGATAGGAATGTCCCCTCCATAAATCATCATCGGGCTTTCAAAATCATTAATAAGCTGAAAAACTTTAAAGCCCCAATGAGATAGAAGATGAGGAGATTTCTCCTCGTTTGAAATGAGAATTCCAGGATTGAAAACTTTGTCCTCATTTTTGGATGAAAATAGAAGCAAAATGTCAAACACTGGATGAAGGGTGGGAAAGGTGGGTAAAACATTAGGCACATGAACATAAAGTTCTCTTAGTAATTTATTAGAAAAAATCATCCACCACTTTTCGTTATCAAAAACTCCTGTATTCGGGAGGGCTCAATATCAAAGTAACATCATCATCTGGAGGCTTTTTTTAGGAGGGACGAGGAGATGATGAAAATTATAAAAGTAACGTTTAAATGATCATACTCAGGAAAGGAAATTTATTATTGTTAAGTAATTCTGCAAGAAAAAGAACATCCCCCTCCGAGTCATAGTTGTCATTCTTAATACCTGGTGATATCGAGTCATCTGGAGCAAGAAATATATCGATTTCCTCCATAAGAGAGTTACTATCCTTGACGGGGATATGAGATGGGGAGAAAGATTCAATAATAGCATCAGGAATCTCAGAATTAAGTTCTTCCGGAGGTGGTAGTTGTATAGATACTCCCAATTGTGAGAAAATGAATCATCCATTCAACAATTTTTTTTTTTTTCAATTAGATGAATATCTTCTTCGGATTGCTTTTGAATTCGTCTGATTCCTTTTCAGGAATAGTGCTAAGTTCCTCATTCCCCATGATGAGAGAGTCCTTGGGATCCTCATTTAGTAAAACGGGTGTGATTTCAATAGACGGGGGTATTTGAGAATCAATTTCATTCAAAGGAATAGTACTCTCCTCGTAATCATCGTCATCATAGCAAAAAGAATTGAAATGTCATGAAGGCTTGGTAGTATAAGTACTAAGTTTAGCCTCCTGCTCTAGATACTAAAGCTTTTTCATTTTATTAATCTCAATACTCATCTCATTGAATTTACCTTTAAGCTCATCAATCATACTTTCACATTCCCTTCTAAAACGAATATCTATTTTCTCATTACGATAATCTTTAATCTGTATTTGATTACTTAAACTTAGCATTTCATCTAAATAATGCTTCTTTAGATCCTCCATATCTTGGATACTTATTTCTTGTAGAGGTGATTGATCGATGTTAGCCACCTGCTTTTGTTGAAGTAACTTTTCACAAAATGATTGCATCATTTAAAGAAGTTCAATCCATCTATCGTGTACATCATTCATCCCCTGCTGATTAAGGTCTTCTTGAATACTCTGAGGCTGATGATCAATAAAATACTGTGGGGGTTGGTTAAAACCGGAAGGGTTAAAATTATGCTCAAAGTGGTTTTGATTCATCGGTTGACACTGAAAACTTTCATGAGGACCCCCACAGTTTTCACAACAAAAATATTATTGTGGACAACTTAGTGAATTTTGTGGATAATAATTATCACTAAAGTTTTGATTGTAGCTCGGTTCCTGCTCATAAATAAGCGAAAACCGAGGTGGACAATCATAACCATAATGAGAATCGTTCCCACATAACTCGCACAAGTATGTCTCGTACTGGGGTTGTGGAGGGTGGGTGAAAACGTTTGGAAGATCATTGAAAGAGTTAGGAGCATCAATCGATGAATTTTCATCTCTTGAAGGGCAAATCCAACAAGATCCTTCTCTAAGAGCATATCCACACCACTTTCAAGTACACCGTTGACAACGTACACCTTCTTCTAATGGATCTTTATAATGAAAACAATGAAATTAGACGATCGAAGATGTTTGGGGTTGTGGAGGTGGGTTAGAAAAATAGGGAGTTTGATTATAAGAATTTGGATTAGAGTCATAGACGGGCTCATCTCCGAAACTCACATTGGTACAATGCCGACAATTTCCACCATTAAACGGACCTCCACACCACGAGCATCTTGAAAACCAAGACATGTTGAAGAATTATTGGATAAGAAGGTTAAGAGAATAAGAATTAAACGAATAAGAGGATAGAGAAGAATATTTATAGATTTTTTAAATAATACATAAGGAAAAGAAATAATAAAAATAAGAAAGAAAAATATTTTTGGCAACCGAAAGTCAAAAGTGCACGGTAATTCTCTAGAAAATGCACAAAGAAGCGGAGGAGCTGGTAAGCGCGAAACGTTTTAAAAACCTTCTCCTTTCGGGTCGAAGTTCGTAGGATCGACCCTCCTTATACCTCTCTTATAGTTTGTTAACTAAAGATGAGCCGAAACGACAATTAACAAACGGTTAATAAAAGAAAATAAGAATATAAGTGTAAAATATTTTTGTATTTTTTATATAAAATAAAACAAAAACTTTCACGGGGAAAGGATCTTCAAGGCTCGAACAAGAACAATTCCGTAAAAATCGCTACACCTCTCCCCGGCAGCGGCGCCATTTTGATGTTCCGATTGTTATACGTATCAAACAAATAACCCTCAAATATATATAATATATATAATATACAAAATACATATATGTATACGTAAGCAAAGTATCATACAA
>BQNB010075158.1:0-31560 GCA_026074375.1 Tanacetum coccineum | reverse complement strand
GCTAGCAGCTTCATCTTATGAGATTTCTTCATAGGAAAGTGATATCACTTCATTCGCTTGCACCTCTTCATCCAAGATCTCTTCTTTAAAGTCTAGGGAGTTTTCTGTACACTTAGTGTGTTGTAGGCCATTCGGGATAGAATGGGAAACATTGATTCCTTTGCTTTCCAAAAACCTAAAACATCAAAATATGCAAACTTATCTGGCCGAAGATGGGAGATAAAATTGGTTGTGACATATCTCTCATATTCAGAGCTCGTTAAACGATCATTCCTTGCCCATTTGTTGGAATTTTCTTTTAACCGGTTTAGCAATTGAGTCATCGAATTCCCTGGATGCGACCTCGATGAAGAAGCCGCACTCGTTGATTGAGTTGGGTTACCATATTTTATATAATAAATATAAATATTATACAAACCTTCCAACGAGTTGTTGAACCGTTATTTTGCCTTAGTTGCAAAGTCATCATCAAAACACTCTAAATCAGTTGTAATCGACTCGATAAGTAACTCTACTCCGCTTACATTAAAACATGGATTCAAAGCGGCCGCACAAGTAATTACCAGTGGCATTTTTTCAAAATATTTCCTAAGCTTTTTTTTCATTGGTACTTGAATATATATCACTATTAAGTTCAAATTCGGTTAGTTTGTTATACATGAAGAATATTTGCTGGAGTACCAATGGAGATGTTGGACAATAAACCCCCGGTAATATTTTTGTGACATTGTTAAAAACTTCAAGTAATCGGGTTAGATTTTCAATAGTAACCCAGTTTTCAACCGGAAATGAAGTGCACCTACCCGCATCGAACAAAGTCTCATGAAAATATTGCAAAGACATTTTTTGTTTTAGACCACATTGGAACATATGATAAGTGGAATTCCATCTTGTCGAAACGTCCCAATTAGGTGCTAAACAAGGTTTCCCCGATTGTCTACACAAGAAAATATAATCTTGATAGTTTTTAATACCCGATTTAAATATATCTTTTAACATTTGTTTATAAGATTCTTTTATTGCATCTATCCGGGGCACCGCTAAACCGGATTGCACAACCAAGTTAATGATGTGTGCAACACAACGACTATGATAAAATATGTCGTCCTCATGTGGATTGTATTTTAATTTTAGTCTACCAATTGCTTGTGTATTGTTGCTAGCATTATCCAACGTAATTGACAAAAAAATTTATTTCAAATGAAAATTGACAAACACTTTTTTTAACATTCTAAATAAAGTGGGTCCCGTGTGAGGAACCGGGAAGTCTTCTAATGCAATGACCCGCTTCATCATTTGCCAAGTTCCGGGCTCAATTCAATGTGCGGTAACACAAAGATACGAACCGGCCAAACCATGAGGAGCGGACCAAACATCCGTTGTTATGTTGACACTAGCATTTAAATTAAGAAAACCATCTTTTACTAATTGTTTAGCCACTTTCCATAATTTCATTGCATCACGTTTTAGAGTAGCGCGACTTACATGATTATACTTTGGTTAAAGATGGTTTTGAAACACCCTCGTCATTCGAGTGTTGTCAAAGTGGTTGAATGGTAAGGCTTCTTGAATCACCAAACCCGCCAATTGTTCACAAACAACATCCGGATTGTACACAAAAAGACTCCCATCTCGAGCCATAGACGATTGACCCGCTTTCGGAACCAACTTGAGTGCTTCACAATACTTTAGGAGGATATGCTTCTTCAACGTCGAGTTGGATCCCGCCGCCAAAAAATGAAAGCTATAACAACCCACAATTTTCATCAATGTAATTATCCATCTATTAAATTAGATGCACTGTAATATCCATCTATATATATATACCACCTTTTTACAGGGAAATTTTCACTTTATTCCATTATGTAACCTAGTTTACATAACCAAAGTAAACGAGCTCACGCAACCTCTACCAATGCCATCTATATCTATGTTTATATCATGTAAACATCCTAATATGTCAAGTCAATATTCTAACATCATTTTTATCAAATACGATATCCATTTAACGTACTTTTCAAAACATTATTTCAAAACAAACTTTATTCGTTAACGATTATATCAAAACCCTAACTATATGTAATGTATACATATAAAATGAATGTGCAAAGTATTCAAGACATATGTACAAGTGATCTTAGCACAACATTTGAATATCTTTTCCCTCCTAAATCAAGTTACAACTTTCAAAAGCCCAATGTACAAGTCAATAATGCAAGAAAATCAAATTAGGTCATTTAAGCTCCTAAATCACTTTAGCTTCTTACCACCACTTTAACACAAGGTACAAACACTTAATACATGACTCCTAAACCCTAAACCTAAATCCTAAGTCATCCTAAAACCCTAATCTAAAAACCTAAACCCTGAACGAAACCCTAAAACCCTAATTTCATTTTAAACCTAAAACTAAACCCTAAACCTTAATCCTAAACCCTAAACCTTAATCATAAACCCTAATCTTAATCCTAAACCTTAAGCTATCCTAAACCCTAACCCTAACTCGAATTAAAACCCTAAACCCTAAGCCGAAACCAAAACCAACCCGACACCCTTTAGTTTCATTTTAAACCCATTTTAAACCAAATTAGCTACCACCACACCTTGTCACCTCCTTTATAGCTTGCTTAGCACCTCAAGCAACCACCCAAGCACCTTACAAGCACCTCCATCACCACCCTTGAGCTCCAAGTCTCATTGTCACCCCTATGATAGCCGTGACCCCCTCCACACCCTTCCACCAATCAAAGCTACACTCCTAGCTCTCAAGACTCATCATGTAGCTACCCTTAGTCATCTCCACTAGCTAGGACACTAATCAAACACCAAAACTTGGGCACTAAGGCTTGTCGAGCCCTATAAATAGCCGAATCCAAGCAACCCTTTCAAACACACCTCAAATCTTCATCATAAACACAAATGGAGTTCTAGACCAGCCAAGGAAGAAGTAGAAGGTCCCTAAGATCAGAATAGAATCCAAGAATCAAGAGAAGGAATGTCTTGAATCCATATCTATGCGTACGAACCTAAATAAGCACATACGACCCATATAAGCTCAAGTAAGCTCAAAATCTTGTTCAAAAAGCTCATATTCTATTTTAAATCTTTAATAAGCTTCCTAAGATGCTATATGAACTCTTGTTTAAGCCTTGAATCCTCAAACCCATGCGTTTTTAATTAAAACCCTAAAAACGACCCGTTTTGATTTTCTAGCTAACGAATCCTTTTTCTAAACTTTTGATACGTTAGAACATCTTATTTTAGCTTATTCTAATAAGCTATAACCTGCAAATTACTTTCTATATTGAAAAATATCAAAATTATGAATTTTGGACTTGATTTGTAAATGTTTTCATGCATAAGGGTATATATCGTAACTTTCTGAAATTTATAACTAGAGGGGCTGAAAATGTCATTTTCCTAAAGTTATAACTATAAGGACCTATCTTGCTAAGTTTCAAAGTTAAAGGTTTAATATATATATATACTTATTATATAAAGGATTAAACTTGTAAAAGTTTATAAACCAAGGGTATATATTGCCATTTTTGTATTCTTAAAAATATAAAATATAATATTTTTATATAAATTATAAAAATATATATTAATATTATAAGACTCGATTTTATTAAAACCCGATACATTTATCGTTATTAATCATCGATCGACGCATTATAAATCAATTACGTTATATATTTAACGTAATTTATCATCGACTAGCTTTTGAAGAAACTTAAAATCTTATCGTATCACGTTACTAGGGAATTTCATATGAGGGGTTTCATTTGAGTATACGTTTTGACGAGTTTGCTGGATTTACGATTTAAAGTGTCCTAGCTCCTCAAACGTTTACTGCATGACCTCTGAATTATGATAGCCCGAACAGTGATACAATATTTCCATAAATTAATAAATCAAATATGTATGTTAAACTCTGAAAAGTTTTGAAACATAAACAATCAAACTAAGACTTGACATATTACCTCAGGTTGTGTGACGAAGCCGTTACTTTCACTTGATATACTTTTGTCATCAATCAGATTTCCATGTTAAGGTGAGTTCATAGCCTTGCTTTTAAATCTTCTAATGTTTCATAAACCCGCGAGGGGGATACATGCTATAAACCATGAATACAAGTGTTTTTCTAACTGTATGCTATCCTGATATATTATTGCCTAAGTCCCTACTTTTGCCATTAAGACCCCACTATCATGAACCCGTGTAATTACTTTTCGGGTAATGCGCGAATGCTGTGAAAAGATCAATTGAGACTGTCCACCCCGTATGTAGTACCTTTCATGTGAATAAACCAAACACACTTTATTTTATCACTATCGGGTGTTTGGCAAAGCAACCCGTTGGTGCAATAACTTTGTATTAATGATTTTCTCAAGGCCTTAGGTTGTCAGCGCTTAGGGCAATAATACTGTTTTTCTCAATAATAATTGTACACATTGCAAATTATTACTATTATTGATTTATAACAACGTTAACCCACTGTTCCATGATGACTTGTATTCAAACATGTTTTTACCATAAACTTATGAAATTTCACTCCGGAGGGGGGGGGGGGGGGGGCGGCGGGGCGGGGCGGGGGGGGAAGGGGGTGGGGTGTTTGATCATTTTAAAGATGTATGATCTCAGTTAAATAGAGCCAACTTATGACACGGAGTGGCGTGGGAACTTGAAGATGGTTAAACGTTATCATTCCAAACTGTATAATGTGTTTTAGATGTTGGGAACATCACTTTTAATAGAAGAGGACCTCTGATGATAATAAATGAATGATAACTAAATTTTCCAAAAACGTCTCTTTACGAGTCGTTTTCTATGATTATGACTGTTGTACTATGAAATAATACCCCAGATTAGCTTTCGCCGCTATATTTGTCAAAATGGGGGTGTTATAAAAGCAATGCTTACATTGAGCCTTGGTCGACCCATCCGTCATTTTGCAAAGGTTGTAGTTTTGCGGGGTTTCGGGTGGTTGGTACAATTTGAGCAATCGTCGGTGCACTTGAAGAACGTGGTAGTTGAACTAGATTGAGATGCCATTAGAAAAGAAATTCAGTTTTGCTTTTAAATGTGTTTTTTGCTTATGATTGTGAATTGTGAAGGTTGTGATTGAACCAATACACAACCTCTCTATTTATACTAAACATAAAATGGCAAATTGGTAAATATTACACCAAAAAATTCAAAAAAAAACACTACTCCCTGGTCCTCGCCCGTTTGAAATCAAAATTTAAATTAAAAAAAAAACCCCACTTACCGGTTCAGTTCCAAACCGGTTGGAAAAACCGGTTCAAAGACCGGTCTCCAAACCGGTCGAAGGTTTTAAAACCTAAACCGGTCGGGAACCGGCGGTTTGGCCAAAAACCGGACCTCGATTCCGAAAACCGGTTTTTTTTTCATCTGTAGACGAAGGTAGTAAAAGTATCTTTATTCAAGAAACACCTCCAAAATACAACAAACGTCCAAAAATGTTTAATTTGTGAATTTGTACTGAATATCTAGATGTATGAGCTTCATCCATGATCAATTTCCTTACATCACCAACCAATGGAATCCAAATACGATCAAAGAAGTAAATCTCACCATCAGCTCGTTGCTCAAAGTGTCTTTCTAATCCTTCTTAGCATTCAGTGGGGCTGTTGAGATCCTTGGAAGCTTCGCTCTACGTTCTAAATTCTTAGTCTTAAAGTCTAGAATGAATGTATATACTCATAGCACGTACTCGTCTTAGATTAGTGTCTTTCTTTTTGCTTCAAGCCATCTGCCACCACATTTGCTTGAATGTGGTGGTATTTGATTTCACATTCATAATCACTGAACAGTTCAATCCACTGCTTGTCGCATATTCAACTCTTCTGATCGAAGATGTACTGGAGAATCTTGTTTGTATTCTTTATATATATATTTTTTTTTTGGGCAGTGTAGATTGACACTTTTCGTCCATAAAAAAGATAATGTCTCCAGATTTAAGGCCAAACCCACCGCACCAATTTTTAGGACGTGGGTGGTATAATTATTCTCATGTATCTTCAACTGTCTTGACGCATATGCTATCACTTTGCCCCGCTGCATCAGCACGCACCCAAAACCTTGTTTTGATGCATCAAAATAGACCACAAAGTCGCCGGGTCCATCAGGGAGTGCTAACACATTGACCACTTGCTAGTTCTCCTTCAGAATTTAGAAGCTTCATCTTGCTTATCGCCCCACACATATGTCTTATTCTTTTGAGTAAACAGGTGATGGGCTTGGCGATCTTGGAGAATTTCCTGATAACCTTCTGGTTAAATAACCGCCATCATAGAAGTGAACGGATTTCTGTTGGTCATTGTAGTGACTCAGGGGCTTCCAGTTCTTGAACCGAATCAACCTGCTTGGATTCACATGGATACCGTCACGGTTGACCACATGTCCTAGGAACTGAACTTCTTTCAACCAACCCTAAAATTCGACTTGAAAATTTGGCGTTATAACTTCTCCTTCTTGAGTTAAGTCTAGCAATCGTTTCAGGTGGACTTCATGGCTGTTCTTTGACTTTTGAGTAGAATTATGATATCATCAATGAACACAATTAAGAATTTCGTCCTAAATACGTGCTTGCAGAAGAGGGTTCATTAAGTCCATAAATATTGCTGGCGCGTTTGTCATCCCAAATGGCATGACTGTGAACTCAAAGTGCCCATAGCGTGTTCTAAACGCGGTCTTTGGTATATCTTTGATATTCGCTATTTTATACATATCTAGACGAGTTTTTGTCAAATAACTTTTTAGTAATGCAAATAAGTTTTGGTATATCTTTCTATACCGTGTTCTAAACCAGACCAGTTTTTGTCAAACCCGGTTTTGATTCCGAAAACCGGTTTTTTTCATCTCTAGACGAGTCTCTATTCAAGAAACATCCCCAAAATACAACAAACGTCCAAAAATGTTTAATTTGTGAATTTGAACTGAAATTTAGTTGAATTTTCAGTACAGGTATTTAGACTTGATTCGTTGAATTTGAACTTTAAAATTGTTGCATATAAGGTGTTTGATGATATGCATAACTTTACTTTTTGTAGTTGAAGTGTGTTTAAAGCCTTCTAGCACGGCCAAAAAGTTCGCGGTCAAAAAAGGTAGTTACTTTTATTATTAGTTTGTATGAATGAGTTGTGCCCTAACAACATTTATCGAAAAATGTATTACTCGGGGGTAATAGGTAGACTTTGTTATTTGTAATGTATTTGCAAATTTGGAGGATAATATGATTGAAGCGTATTATTAAGTTAAAGGCGCCATATTTGTGTTTAGGGACAATTTTGTCACATGTAAGTTACAGTTAGCGAGCTGCTTATAGTCGAACATAAGTTACTTTCTTACTCTTGTATCGCCAAAAACTAGCTAATACATTGAACTTTGCCCAAGTTAGGCAGGTTAGATTATAGTTTTTTTGTTTTTAAGAACCCCAATGCTATGAACTAATAATGGCACTGATCATTTATGTTTTTTTTGGTTAATTCTGTTCAGAATGCTGGAACCGAGGAACTTAAGCTATGTTGATGGTCCAGTTGATGTTCTCATTTCTCCTAGATAATGTGCAACGAATACATATTTGTGACACAGGTATATCTTATACGTTTTACTTTGTATTTTAACTACTACTCGCATCATCAGTGGTAAAGGAAGTAAAGGATTGTTCACTATGTGTATTATTAGGCTTGCAGATCTTTCATAAACACGTTTTTCAGTTGATCTTCGGCGTTGTATCCATAGCAACACGATACATGGCACTGTTTAGTCTCTTATTCTCATTAAATCATTTGTCTTTTTGGCAGAGGAATGGGTGGCAAACCATGATATTTTGTTGTTTTGGCAACTCAAACCTCTTGTGCATGTCTATCAGGTAAATGTGTTGCCTATCATTATGTCATATGGGCAGTGTTCTTTCTCACTCTGCGCTATTTTGAAATTCATGTGGCTAGAGTTATTTTAAGTTTGTGACTGTAACTTACTAATTACAAAATGCTTCTAGGTAATTGTGTATTTCATTTTTGTTATCTGTGATCATGTGGATATTGTTGTTATTTTTCAGCTTAGCGAGTGAAGATTTAGATGGGGATAGCCAACTTTCTAGCTTTAGTGAGTGGATGCCTCCTGCAAAGGAATTTGATGGCATGTACGGGACAGGTTAAAATACATCACCTATTTTTAATCTTCATTGTATAGTGTGGTTTGGTATGTGGCTAAGAAATGGCACAATTCTGCAGCTTAATATACGAATCTGGTCTCAAACAACGGTTGCTCAAGTATGCAGCAAGTGCTTTGCTATTTACCGGAAAGGGTGTTGACCCTTTACTTTGTATCATGGAACCGGTACGTCCTTCTTCGTTGTCTAGTCATGTTTATTAAGGTGACCCTTTAACTAGGTTTAAGCCATAGCTCTCCTGCGTTTCTGTGTTTGATGCTATCTATTGAGAGCTACCGTTTTGGATGCTTCTTGGCTCTAATTCAACAATATTTGAATGTTTCTAATGTCACAATTTTCTCCCTCAGCAAATTATAGATCAAATTAACTCTTCTTTTACTTTGATGCGTGATTTTGTGCTAATAATTAACTAAAATTTACTTACTTATACAAGAGTTGTACTATATATAAAACCCCTAGATGTGAATCAACTATAAGAAAGCTATTTACGCTTGAGACAATTTTGCCACTTTGAGGCATTGAGAAATTTAGTATTTAAGAGCTGCGCAGAACTGGTAATACAGGTGGTTTTCTGGTAATGTCAGCATACCATGTGTGCTCTTCCCTCTGATGAGACTCCGGTGGAAAAAAAAAGGAAAAAAGATACTGTTATGATAAGGGCAAAGAGCGTATAATTGGAGCGTATAATTGACTGTATTACTGTACAAACTTATGGCTAAAATAGCTTAAACGAACCTCCTGTTTGTAATCTTTTTCTACTGCTAGTATTGGCAGGGTAGGTCAGTCT
The DNA here is from genome assembly GCA_026074375.1 of Tanacetum coccineum. Classification (NCBI taxonomy): domain Eukaryota; kingdom Viridiplantae; phylum Streptophyta; class Magnoliopsida; order Asterales; family Asteraceae; genus Tanacetum; species Tanacetum coccineum. The sequence continues at coordinate 22,573 of BQNB010075158.1, read as the reverse complement.
TGAAGAAAGATTTCTTTCATATGCAATGTTTTAATAATTTTTTTTTTTTAAAGGGGGGGGGGGCTCTATTGCATTTATTTGTGTCACTAATACTGTTGTATTAGTCTGATGTTTCACTCTCAAGTAGGCATTTTGTAAGTAAACTGGTAAGATATAACTATCATTTAAAGCAATGAGGTGGCATATTCTTCTATTTTTTAGTTTGCAATGGAAGATGATTTTTAACTAACTTTTTTTGCAATAGCAATTTGAAAGATGGATTAAGCCCATGTATTTTTTTTCCACTACTGAACCTCTTTATCCTTTTCCAACTTTCAATCATTTTTCTGCAGTTGATATCTATTTCTGACAATTTGAATTTGATTGGTCTTATTTATGGTTCTTGCATAGCAGATAAGCTATTTGTGTTTTATCCAATCTAAGTCCATTTACTAATTTTTTTCTTTTGCAGTTAATTCTTCTTACATGGTATCCTGGAACAGGCAAGGACCATCTTTATGCAAAGCATGGTGGAAAACTGTTAGCTCTAGGTGTGTATCCTGTATTGTTTCTGTTAGCTCGCCCATATGTGCATGTGTACTAAGAGGGCTGTTTTTTTATTGTCTGCAATCATAAAAGAAACCCACACTGTCAGCTGGTCGGAGTTAATGCACATTTGTTATTTAGTAAATGGGTTTTCTGAAAGTGGCAAATTGGTAATGCCTATAACATTCTACTCTTTGATAACATTTTAAATTTCTAGATGTCTACATCTTCTGAATGTTATTCGGTTTATAGTGATGGTTATTATAGGCCACCACCACAGGCAGTGTCACCTCCCATAGCGTATGATAACGGTTATAATAGCAACTTTTACCAGCAACCAACAATGGTTCATGAGTAGAAGAGGGCAGTGTTGTGTGGCGTGACTTACAGAGGCCACAAAAAGACACTTCCTGCAAGCGTTAATAACGTTAGGAGCATGCACCACTTGTTGCTTAAACTCGGCTTCCCAAATGCCTCCATTTGCATCTTCACAGGTTTTGACTGTCATGTTTTATTATTATCTATCTTTCTCACGCATATATGCACATACTTGACAAGTGTACGTTATGAGCAGAAGCGGAATCAGACGCAACATACTAATGGCAATGGAATGGCTTACGAAAGGTTGCCGGTCTGGGGATTCCTTAGTGTTCTACTATGCAGGCCATGGGTTCCATGTGGTTGATTACGATGGAGATGAAAAAGATGGGTATGATGACTATAGTGTAGCTGGAAAGATACTAGATGATGAGGTCAATACCATCCTTGTAGCACCATTACCTCATGGTGCAAAACTTCATAGTATCATGGACACTTGCTTTAGCGGAACTCTTCTCGACCTACCTTATCTTTGCAGGATTAATCGGTTAGTATTGGTAATAATCTCCTAAGAATATGCTAATTCAATAAAAAGGTAATCAAATATGATCATATTTCTATTTAAGGTAATCTGAACCAATAACCGTTCAGCTCCTGAAAACTATTTACTATCTTAGACCAAACTTGGTTACCAAGAGTGGATCTTTTACCAAAGCTGATTACACTTGAATGCAAGTGGTCCTTTAAAAACATGACCTACCAAGTTTCTATATAATTTCAATAGTCACAACAAATTCAATAAGTAAAAGGCTCGAAATTTTCTTTTATGCAGAGAAGGATTTTATAAGTGGGAAGATCACCACCCTTCACACGTCGTTGCATTATATGGAGGTGCTAGTGGTGGAAGAGCCATCTGTATTAGTGCCTGTGATGACCATCAAAATTCAGCAGATACGTCGGTCAGTATGCTTATCTAAAACTTATAACTAATTATTATCAAAATAGTACTGAGAACAGAATCTACATGATTACTCTTTACATAATCACATTCATTGCCATAAGAACAAGATGAAGCATGACACTACTGCATTAAACATTGATAGGTTGGTTAAATGAACATGCAAATAAAAATTAGAATCTTAGTAACTGGCACCTGCACACGTGTGGTTGTAAAAAAGATCTACATCTAGGGTTGATGAGCTGATCAGCTAGCGAACTCTGTTATTTTGCTATACAATATCCACTTAATCATCATGTAGTACGTATGGGCTAACAATTCCGCTTTGATCATTGCAGGAGCCTCAGCTATCATGTTCCACAAGATTCGAGATTTACTCAGAGCCTATAATATTGTAGAGAAGACGGTGAATCCCAACTATTGTATATGCACAAACCGAAAGTAAGGTGCCAGTATGATTTCAAGCTATGCCGTGTACTGAGAACAGAATTGGCAATTCTTTGTTATAAAACAAAGTTGTGTTTGTCAAGTTATTGTTTGTCAAGAACCGCAAGGCGCAAATGGGATTAATATCTTTTGTTATGACAGTCAGAATTATATTTTTTGTCTCTCTTCTATTTGACGCATCTTGATATCAAAATTCTTATCTTAATCTATAGCATTAATCTTTCAAATTTGTAAATTCTTTAAAACTAGCCAACTAGGAATGACAACGATGAAGTCTGTTTTAATAGGATAATTAGTATTACAGGGCACCCATTGATTGTACCATTAAAGTTACCACTTATGGCATGGGCGTGATACTATACCGTGTTCCACCGACCTGTCAAATAGGATATTGAAAACATGATAATATAACAATGTATGTTTTTACCTAATTCATTTGTTATTTGGTCTAGCGTGTTGTTTTCGGTTTATCAGCTTACATATCTTTTTGCAGCTGTTTGATACTTAAGCAATGTTGCAGGTCATGGATCATCTTTGCTCATATGTGTGAATATCTTGACTGGTTACAGAGACATTACACAAAATGTTATCTCAGCTCTCAGGTCAGTAAGTTTAAAAGTTCTCTAGTGTGTTGACTTTTAAAACTCTAAATAAATTCAAATTTGCTCATTTTGTATATTCTTGTTGTATTCAGTTGCGCAGGAAGTGCTGGCGGATGGTGGCCTTATTTACTTGCAATGGCGGAGCCCTTCGGTTGCATGGATCCTCCGGTTTGGTCCTGTCGGTCATATACGCCGACATAGTGATAGTTACATCAAGACGACTTCTTATCAGAGGTGGCAAGACGAGCGGCTTGGGTCATAAGTCGAAACAAACCACTTTCCTGTAAAGTCATTTTTACCGATGCCACCTCTGATAAGAAGTCATCTTGAACTATTTCACTTTTACCATTAACATTTTTACCGCATTGTAACAAAACTTTGCTGTAGACAGTTTCGCTGAAATATTGTGTTTTAGGATTATAAAAATTGTGTTGTTGCAGGTCATGGATCATCTTTGCTCATATGTGTGAATATCTTGACTGGTTACAGAGACATTACACAAAATGTTATCAAATTTTACATGTTTATAGGGTGGTGGAGGTGGTGACACTATTAATCTACACTGGGGAGGCGGTTGTATCGAGGAAGTTGTTGATAAATGACGAGAAGTAGTGGTGAAGCAGTTGAGCAATGGTGGTGGAGAAGTGGAGCACTTGAGTAGCGGTGATGGAGGAGTGGTTTTGGTGGTGGTGATGGACCGGTGAAGTGGTGAGTGATGAAGGTATATTTGAGAGGGAGAGAAAAGTCGAAAACATATAAGAACGAGGGTATATTTGTCATTTAAGTCAAAAACTTAAAAATCAAAGCTTGTACTAGTTAGGAACACGTGTCGAGCAATGGGTGGGGAAGAGCAGTCGAGCTTAACCAAAATATGAAGTGGGTGTCGGAGTTGACCATATTTTGGACCAAAGGGATTTATTTTGACCAGTTTGGTAGAGATGGCAACGGGGCCGGGTTTGCGGGGAATGGTTTATACCATCCCCATCCCCGAAGTTCAATATCTATCCCCATCCCCATCGGGTTTTACAAGTTACATACCATCCCCATCCCCTACGGGGAACGGGGGATCCCCAATGGGGAATCGAAGATTTTTCCATGTTACAAAATTAATATTTGAAATATATTTTAAATTGTGCAACCATTAAAAATAACACAATACAAGGATGCCCGATAACATTAACAACATTAACATTCAGGCCGGTATCAACATTAACATACGAGAGTTCTTACTGGAAGTTAATTTTCGAAAGGGATATTTTTTAGCTTCTAATAGTATTTCAATTATTTTATAGATATATAATTATATATATACATTAAAGATATTCGGGGACGGGTTTGGGGACCCGAGGGTATTACCATCCCCGCCTCCATACCCGCTTTATATTATCGGGGATTCCCCACCCCCGTTCCCATACCCAGTCAACTCGGGGATTCCCCGATCAAATCGGAGTCGGATATTGGATTCTCCGTCGGGTTCGGAGTTTTTTTGCCATCTCTACAGTTTGGTCATTATCTCTTAGAAGATTATTAGTTGTATTTTAGAGTGTAAGCGTACCAATAAGAACACACATAAAATATAAGGTTAATAGCAACATACTTTCTCATTTGTTCACTTATCAGATATAAACCTAAAAAAGTACCACAATACCTATCAAACTTTCACTAAAAAGTACCACAATACCTATCAAACTTTCAAATTGTACAATATCCTAAAAGTGGTGGCGACGGTGTCGTTTTGCAGTGGGTAAAAACATTAGCAAAAAATCTGGCCCCAAAGTAAAAAAAAATGAGTCCAACGGCCCAAAATAGAAAAAATATTTTTTTTTCTAAAACGGACCCTTAACTTTTAATTATTTACAATTTTTTATATAATAAGCTTTATTTATTAAATATATAACACATATCTACCGATTAATTCAAATAAAAAAATACCCGCGGAAAGATTTTCGAATTGCGAACAAAACGAGCCCACTATTGCAATACTTTTGAAATACGCACGATTTTACATAATTATAAAGGCATCACACACGTAGACTTGTGACCATGATTGCATTTATTTGTGTTTGGTTGTAAAGTGGTAGTGTGATATGTTTTTTTATATGTGTATTCATGATGAGGATGGTGGTATGGGTAAAGAATTATTCGCTTACCCTAATTGGAGGATATTGTTAGGAATACGAAAGTATCGGTCACATCCATTTAGTATAGCTCATTTAGTAATATTTGGAAACCTAATAGGCTAGTTTACCTAAGCCCAACATGAGCCCATAAAGCCCACATCTAAGGCTCGGGCAACCGGCCAAATGGGTATAAATACCCTCTCCAAGGTGTGGAGAGGGTGTTGGTTGATTGTTGTTCTCATTCTTATAATCTAACATTCCATTTTTCTTTATTTCTCTCTAACTTTCAGCCAACCCATTCCCTCTTCCTCTCTTGTTCTTTTCTTGCTTGTCATATGGTATAGTAAGGTTTACTAGGTTTCTACAGTTGGTATCAAGAGCCATGAGGTGGTATGTTATTGTTTTTGTGTTCGTTTGAGTGTTTGTATCTATTTCTACTCGTGTTAAACTTTTCTTTCTTGATCCGTTGCTTCAGTTATACATAAAAGGCTATATACTTTGGTATTTAGTTCTAGTATCTTAGATACACACGTGTTTAAGCCTTGATCAAGAAAAAATCTCATTTTTGTGCTTATTTTGGCTCGAAAGCTTTTTAGAGTCAAAATCTTGATTTCAAAATTTTTGTCTCAAAAATCATAAAGTTTGGATTTTTAAGGGTCTAATAAGCTTAAAATTAACAGTTGTACAAGAGTTTTTAGGTAAAAACATCAAAAAGTGAGTCTTTTAGTGTTTTTGGTTTGGAGGCGAAATAGTCCCTGATAGTTGGAACCGAAATAGTCCCCTGTCTACACGAGGCGATTTAGTCCCTCGTAGTTGGAACCGAAATAGTCCCCTGTCTACATGAGGCATTTTAGTCCCTCGTAGTTGGAACCGAAATAGTCCCCTGTCTACACATGGCGATTTAGTCCCTCGTAGTTGGAACCGAAATAGTCCCCTGTCTACACGAGGCGATTTAGTCCCTCGTAGTTGGAACCGAAATAGTCCATTTGTAGTAGAAGGCGATTTAGTCCCTTTTATAGTGCAAGGCGATTTAGTTTTTTTCCAGTAGAAGGCAATTTAGTCCATTTGCAGTAGAAGGCGATTTAGTCCCTTTTTCTAGTAGAAGGCGATTTAGTCCGTTTCTAGCAGAAGGCGATTTAGTCCAATTTCCAGAGAAAGGCTATTTAGTCTCTTTCCTTTTGAAGGCGATTTAGTCACTTTGCAAAGGCGAAATAATCCTTGGACTAAGACAATTTAAGACTATTTGGACTTAGGAGAATTAATACAACTTGGACTCAAAATAAGAACTCAAATTTGAATTATACGATTTCTTCTTTTATAGAATTCTAAAATCTCGTGTATTCATATCAAACCTAAAACACTTAAAACCAACTCACTTAAACATAATTACTTCTTATTACTGACCGATCAAAAAGTAATTCTTACATCATACCAATTAAAAAAAGATGCCTACTCTTGCTGAAAACATGATTCTATCCGGTGCTGACAATCATCCACCGATGCTGGATAAAGCCTTATATGATTCTTGGAAAAGTAGAATGGAATTATATATGCAAAATCGTGAGCATGGAAGGATGATCCTTGAATCAGTTGAGCATGGTCCACTCATTTGGCCAACTATTGAAGAGAATGGTGTGACCCGAACAAAGAAGTACGCTGAATTGTCTGAAACTGAAAAGATTCAAGCTGATTGTGATCTAAAGGTAACCAATATCATTCTACAAGGTCTTCCGTCGAATGTTTATGCTCTTGTGAACCATCACAGAGTAGCTAAGGACTTATGGGATAGAGTTTAGATGTTTATGCAAGGTACTTCACTAACAAAGCAAGAGAGGGAATGCAAGTTATATGATGAATTTGATAAGTTTGATCATGTCAATGGAGAATCACTTCACTCGTATTATTTAAGGTTTTCTCAGCTCATCAATGACATGAATGTTCACAAAATGAATTTGGAGCAGTTTCAGATCAATACCAGATTCTTAAATAGTCTCCCATCGGAGTGGAGCAAGTTTCTTACGGATCTCAAACTAGTGAGGGATCTACATACTACCAACTTTGATCAACTCCATGCTTTTCTTTAGTCACATGAAATGCATGCTAACGAAGTTCGTCTTTTGCGTGAACGTCATCAAGATCCTCTTGCACTAGTGGCCAATCAACAGACTCCACATCATTTCATCAACCATCAGTCTTCATACAACAATCCTTTGTTTCAGCAACATGTTCCTTTATATCAGTCTCATTCTCAATATGAAACCATTCATCCTACACAACAATACTCTACTACTTATCCATCATCATCACTTGTAATTTCATATCCACCAACACAGCACTCCAATACTTATCCCTCAACAATTTATCATGATGCCTTTCCTCAACCATAATCAGTTCCACAGATTGATTATACAGTCTCCTCAGTTAACCAACAATCACACATTGTTGAATTCCCTCAGATTGATTCAGGCCTTGCGGTTCTTGTGTTTAATAAAGGAAATGATCCTATTGACGTAATTAATAAGATGATGTCATTCTTATCAACTATTGTCTCATCTCGCTTTCCATCTACCAACAACCAGCTGAGAAACTCCTCTAACCCAAGACAACAGGCAATAATTAATGATGGAAGAGTGACTGTTCAACCATATCAAGGATGAACCAATTCTTATACTGCTGGTACTTCTGGTTCAAGGGTTAATATTGCTGGATCAGAAGGTCGGAATTCTATTCAACAACATGTGGTAAAGTGTTTCAATTGAAGAGGAGAGGGTCACATGGCAAGGCAATGCACCCAACCAAAGAGGAAAAGAGATGCTGCTTGGTACAAGGAAAAAGTTTTTCTAGTTGAAGCTTAAAGAATGTGTAAAGTTCTCAGTGAGGAAAAGTTGGAATTTCTCGCAGACCTTGGTATTCCTGAAGGCCCTGTCACACAGTCTGTCATCAATCAAAATCCTTCTTATCAAGCCGATGATCTGGATGCTTATGACTCCGACTGTGATAACATTACTACCACCAAAGTTGCTTTGATGGCGAATTTGTCTCGCTATGGTTCAGATGTGCTATTTGAGGTACCAAATCCTGACAATACTCATAATAATATGCTTAATCAAAGTGTGTAGGAGATACAGTATTCTGTATATTTTGATTATGTGGAACATCCAGATAATGAGATCACGAGTGATAGTAACATCATTCCTTATTCTCAATGTCTGCTTGAATCACAAAATCCAATTGTACAAGATAAAAACTCTTTTACACAACAAGATGCTATGATTTTGTTTGTGATAGAACAAATGTCGGTAAAAGTAACTGATATAACTAAGGTCAATGAGGAACGTTTAAATGCCAATAAATCCTTATCTGCTGAGCTTGCAAGGTATAAAGAACGAGTTCACTTACTAGAAGAAAGACAGAATATGGATTTAAGTACTAGAGAGAAGCTAATAATATATGATGTGATTAGGGAGAAATATGCACAGTTTGCGGATTTAAACAAGGAGATTAATTTTATTAAACAAAATCTTTCGGATTAATTAAAAGAAAAGGAATCATTAACAAAAACATTTACTGTTTTCAAAAATGAGGCCAAAGAAAAAGAAGATAGGAATATTGATAGAGAGATTGTTTTAGAAAAGAAAGTCAAAGAATTGGATAACATTGTTCATAAGATGGGTCAATCCGCCCAAACTGTGCATATGCTCACGAAACCACAAGTTTTCTTTGATAATAACATGAATCAAGCTTTAGGTTTTTAAAATCCTCTATATCTTAAGAAAGCTCAGCAGATTCGGACAATGTTGTATGATGGCGATGTTATTGCTAAAGGAACAAATGTGATTTCTATCCCTGATTCTGAAGAGACTTTGATACTTGCTGAAGAAAGTCGATCAAAAATGAATTTAAAACAAAGTGATCCATAAGTTGTGAAACGTAAGATTAAACCAGTTGATTGTGCAGTTTTAAATCAGTTGTCTATGGATTTTAGTAAACGCGTTATTCCACACACTGAATTATCTGCTGAACAAGCCTTTTGCTCTCTAAAGTCTTTGACTTCATCAGATACTAGTTCTTCATGTAGACCCACCAAAGTTGAGGTTCCAAATGAACTTCCTAAAGTCAGCTTGGTACATACGAGTTTGAAGAAACTCAAACGCCATCTTACTGATTTTGATGTGGTTGTCAAACAAAGAACTACGCCCACAGCCATCACTGAGGGCTAATGGGAGTTTGAACATACAAAAGCTTGTTTTAAAGATCAAATAATTCCATTTGTAAAAGCACTGAAGGACTTATTTAATACATTTGACCAATATTTAATTGATGAACTTTTGGAAGTCCAAAATGTCTTCCATCAAATGGAACAGGCTGTGGAACAACATCGTTTAGAAGCTAAAAGTTTTGAAATTCAAGAAAAATGAATTATAACTGAAAATGATCGACTTTTGGATCAAGTCATGTTTCATGATATCATGAATGTTGTTGTGAATAATTCTGTGAATATGATTTCATTTGTTACCATGAAAGATTACATGCATGTGTCTGATATGTTTGTTGAAAAATGTCAAAAGTGTCTGGAACTTGAAAATGAGCTGGTCAAAAAGGATAAAGTCTTTAATGATCTTTCAAGATGATTTTTGAATCTTGAAAAACATTGCATATCTTTAGAAGTTGACAATCAACTCAGTTAAGAAATTTTTCAAAGAGAAAATTCTGTTTTAAACAAAAGTACTCCAACTTTTGATCAATTCTTTGAATTAAATGATTTGAAAGCTTAGCTTTAAGAGAAAGACACTACAATCACACAGTTGAAAGAGAAAGTTAAGGATTTGAGAAAGAACCCTGATCGGGTTTAGAAGGAATATGATGCGATTGAGACAATCAATATTGAGCTTGAGCATAGTGTGGCCAAACTTCTTTTTGAAAATGAAATTTTGAGCAAAGAAATCATACATTTAAAGCAAATTTTTAAAAAACAGTTTGTCTCAATTAAAAAGTCTCTAGTAGACTCTTCAGTTGCTCAACTGTACTTGAAGTCTGTAGAAAATGTTGACTTCCAAGTTCAAATTCAAGAAAAGATTTTAGAAATTGAAATTTTGGAAAATGAATTGAAAAGAATTAAAGGAAAACATGTTGTTGATTCTGTTGCACAAAAACCAAAGGTCATCACTATCACTCAAGGCATGTTTAGAGTAGCAGTTGAGCCTCTACCCCTCCCTAATTGTTCAAAAACAAGGAAGCACATATAGACTACATTTACAAATCTAGGGAAAATGCAAATGTACTTCGGGAAATAGTGGAAGAAGTTAGAGCATCAAACCCTTTAGATGGTAAGTTAGACTTGGCTTGTAAGTATGCTGAACGCATTCAGGAAGAGTTAGTCTATGTCCATGACACCTGCCCTTGTTTAGATACACCGAAAGAGAGACTCATTGCTTTTAATCACAAGAACAAGGACTCCAAAGTTAAGCTTGCAGACCCAGTCATATCATTACAAAATAGGGAGAAAATAGCTATTGTTACCCCTAAGTACAAACAAAAGAAAGTTAGCTTTGCTGAACCTATTGCATCCTCAAGCAACAATCATAAACAGGTATAGTCAACTATGACAACTGATTCTAACAAGCCTGTGTTGCCCTCTACAGGACTGAAGAGTTCTACTAAGGTTTGCCAATCACAGCCCTTAGGTAATAAAAGGAATGATAGGATCTTGCAACCTCAACATAGCAACTTGATGAATAAAGTAGAAGCCCAACATAGGAATGTCACTTTAAGTGCTAATAAAAGGAATCTTGTTAACAAACCTGTTTTGATGCAAATGTTAATCATACAATGTTGAATGCAAATTCTGAGATAATTTGTTTGAAATGTAATCAATGTATGTTTGATGCTAATCATGATGCTTGCTTTCTTGAATATGTTTCTGGTATGAATGTGCGGTCAAAATCTAAGTGTGTTAAGAAACATAAAACAAAAGAAGAATGGAAACCCACAGGACATGTGTTTACTAAAATTGGATTTCAATGGAGACCTACAGTAAGGAAATTTCATTAGTTAGAAATGCATGCCCTTTAACTAGGATTACCACCACTAAGGAAATGCCTCTTAGGAAGTCTAACCCTCTTGCAGTAAATGAACAAACACATGTGGTAACTAAGATTTACACAAGGAAACCCAATGTGCCTATAATTGTTGGTTCTAATAGAAAGTCTAAGACTACAAAATCTTTACTTTCTAACCTAATGGAACCCGGTACTTCTTGGGGATCCAGTAATTCAGATGTTCCATCTTCTTCGAGTGTTAACTGCAGGTTGTCCAAATTGTTCTATGGTATTTGGACTCCGGCTGCTCTAAGCACATGATCGGAGACCGCTCTCAGCTCATAAACTTTGTCGCCAAGTTTCTCAGTACAGTAAAGTTCGGTAATGACCAGATTGCGAAGATCATGGGCTATGGTGATTATCAAGTGGGGAATGTCACAATTTCTCAGGTTTATTATGTGGAAGGACTAGGACACAATCTCTTCTCAATGGGGTAATTCTGTGACTCAGATCTTGAGGTGGAATTTCATAAACACACCTGTTTTGTTCGTAATTTAGAAGGTGTTAATTTACTCTCAGGATCTAGGGGAACCAATTTATATACAATATCACTTGGAGATATGTTGTCGTCCTCTCCGATATGTCTCTTGTTGAACGCTTCCAAGACCAAATCTTGGTTATGGCACCGTCGTCTATCACACTTGAATTTTGGAGCTATCAATCATTTGGCTAGACATGGTCTCGTACGTGGTCTTCCAAAGTTGAAATTTGAAAAAGATCATTTGTGCTCGGCTTGTGCAATGGGGAAGAGCAAGAAACATTCACATAAACCAAAAGCTGATGACACCAATCAGGAATAATTATTCCTTCTGCACATAGATCTTTGCGGGCCAATGCGTGTTCAAAGTGTTAATGGGAAGAAGTATATCCTCGTTATCATCGATGATTACTCTAGGTTTACATGGGTGAAGGTTTTGGCATCAAAGGATGAAGCTCCTGATTTCATAATCACATTTCTGAAGATGATCCAACGAAGATTGAATGCTTCTGTCAGAAAGATCCGTACTAATAATGGAACTGAGTTTGTTAATCAAACTCTGCAAGATTATTATGAGAGCATAGGCATTTCTTATGAAACCTCGGTTGCGAGAACTCCACAACAAAATGGTGTTGTAGAAAGGCGTAATCGTACTCTTGTTGAAGCTACTCACACTGTGTTGATCTATGCAAAAGCTTCATTGTTCTTATGGGCTGAGGCAGTTGCAACTGCATGTTACACACACAACCGTTCCATTGTATATCTTAGACATGGAAAACTCCCTATGAGCTTCTACATGACAAGAAACCTGATTTATTATATCTTCATGTGTTTGGTGCACTATGCTACCCAACTAATGATAGTGAAAATTTGGGTAAACTTCAGGCCAAAGCTGACATAGGAATTTTCATTGGCTATGCACCCATGAAAAAGGCATACCGGATTTACAACCGACGAACAAGAAGAATTATCAAAACTTGCCACGTTGATTTTGATGAGCTGACAGCTATGGCTTCTAAATACAGCAGTTCAGGACCTGCGCTTCATGAAAGTACTCCTGCAACACACAGTTTAGGACTCGTTCCAAATCCTCCTTTTCCAGCACTGTTAGTACCACCAACAAGGAAAGAATGGGATATGGTATTTCAACCAGTGTTTGATGAACTTTTCAATCCTCCAGCAAATGTTGATTATTCATTTTCTGTAGATGATATTCATGTTCCTGCAGTAGAAGCCCAGGCTCCTATTGAGTCAACTGGTTCACCTACTTTAACAACTATCGATACAGATGCACCTTCTATAAGTACTTCTCAAACATCTCCTCAACCACAATCCCAAGAAATTCCTTTCGGTGCTGATGAAGAGAATCATGATCTTGAGGTGGCACACATGAGTAATGATCCGTATTTTGGTATTCCTATTCCAGAAATCAGTTTTGAAGAATCTTCTTCATCGGATGTTATTCCTACTATTGTGCACCCAGACGCTCCAGTCTCCGAACATATCTCAAAATGGACTAAAGATCATCCTTTGCAAAATATCATTAGAGAACTTTCAAGACCGGTTTCCACAAGACTTCAGCTTCATCAAAAAGCCTTCTTCTGTTATTATGAGGCCTTCCTAACATCAGTTGAACCTAAGACCTACAAAGAAGCTCTTACTCAATCATGCTGGATTGAAGTGATGCAAGAAGAACTTCATGAGTTCGAGCGTCTTGAAGTCTGGGAATTAGTTCCACGACCAGATAAAGTGATGGTGATTACTTTAAAGTGGATCTACAAAGTAAAACTCGATGAGTTGGGTGGTATCTTGAAAAATAAGGCTCGTTTGGTTGCTTGTGGATATCGTCAAGAGGAATGAATTGATTTTGAAGAATCTTTCGCTCCTGTAGCAAGACTCGAGGCTGTTCGAATATTCCTTGCATATGCTGCTCACGTGAATATGCTCGTCTACCAAATGGATGTGAAGACGGCATTCTTAAACGGCATTTTACGGGAAGAAGTCTACGTTAGTCAGCCAGATGGGTTTGTGGATTCCAACAATCCAAATCACGTGTACAGACTGAAGAAGACTCTTTATGGGCTAAAACAGGCTCCTCGCATGTGGTACGATTTGTTGTCATCATTTCTTCTCTCAAAAGGATTCTCCAAAGGCAAAGTTGATCCCACATTGTTCGTCCGACATGAAGGCAAAGAAATCATCCTGGTATAAATTTACATTGATGATATAATTTTTGCTTCCACAACTACTGAACTTTGTGACCAATTTTCTGAGATAATGTGTTCAAAATTTATGATGTCAATGATGGGTAAAATCTCATTTTTTATAGGACTACAGATTTTTTTAGAGTCCTAGAGGCATCTTTCTTAATCAGACTAAATATGCTCTTGAATCACTTAAAAAATATGGTATGGACTCTTGTGACCCTGTGGACACTCCAATGGTGGAGAAGTCCAAACTGGATGAGGATACACTTGGGAAAGCCATTGATCCTACACATTATCGTGGCATGGTTAGCACCCTTATGTATCTGACATCTAGTAGACCAGACCTGGTATATGTTGTTTGCATGTGTGCACGGTATCAGGCTTGTCCTACCGAAAAGCACCTCCATGCTGTTAAAAGAATCTTTTGATATTTAAAAGGAACCATTAATCGAGGACTCTGGTACTCGAAGGATTCTGCTATTGCACTAACGGCTTTTGCAGATGCTAATCACGCGGGTTGTCAAGATACTAGACGTAGTACGTCCGAAAGTATGCAAATGCTGGGAGATAGACTTGTAAGCTGGTCGTCAAAGAGGCAGAAAAGCGCTGCAATATCCAGTATGGAAGCTGAATACATAGCCTTGTCTGGTTGTTGTGCTCAAGTCCTTTGGATGAGATCACAGCTTACCGACTATGGCCTTGGTTTCTATAAGATTCTGATGTACTGCGATAATAAAAGCGATATTGCCTTATGCTGCAACAACGTCCAACATTCCCGGTCAAAGCATATTGATATCTGATACCATTTCATAAAGGAGAAAGTCGAGAAGGGAGTCGTCAAGCTTTATTTTGTAAGGACCGAGTATCAGTTGGCAGACATCTTCACAAAGGCTCTATGTCGAGAAAGGATTGAATTTCTTATTGACAAGTTGGGAATGAGATCGTTTACTCATGAGACTCTAAAGGATCTGGCAGAAGAAGCAGAAGAATAGTGGTGGTACCTATTCTTGTATCATGTATATAATGTTCATATATATTAAAAACTTTAAAAAGACAAAAAGATTTTTCATTTTTTATAAAATTTTTCTAAAACAAAATACAAAATATAAAATCAGAAAATATAAAAAGAGGTAATAATGGCATGTCTTCTGAAAATCGATAACATTTCTGGTCTTAGAAATGTCATTTAATAATGATACGAGACTATAAATGAAGTTCGAGCAGAAGTTCAAATGTTTTCAAAACATGCCAAAAAAATGGCTTGCTATTATTTCAGATAGCAACCCGGTCATCATCTTAAAGGCAAGTATTTCAAAAAGAAAACTTGATCTCTCCATGGGAATTTATTCTCGGGCATGGTCTACTTTATGACCATGCAAAGGCTTGTGCTTACTTTGCAGCACAACCCGTGCTATCTATGTTTCCATAAGTGTACGCTTCAGTGCGCTTATGATGTAAAATAAGAGAAATCTTATTTTTGGTGTTGCTTTTCATAAAACAATAACTTTCAGAAAATCATCAAAAATCATTTTTAAAGATGTTCGACCATTCAAACATCGACTACAGCTCTTTAAATAGAAAATGGGTCACTGTTTAAGGGGGAGAAAATGTCAAATATCTTCTTCAATGAGTAAATCAATTTGTGATTAAGGAAAAAGGTTTTAAACAATAACGGGTTAATTATTAAAGGGGAATTAATTAATTTTAACTTACATGAGCCTTAACTGTTATGTGTTTATGCCTTAGGGAGAAAATAAGCTATTATTAAGTTACTAGGTTCGATAGTTAAAACATTAGGGACTTAGGTTGCCATTTGTTAAACTATTAAGTGCCTAAAGAAACTTAAAATGAGAAAATACATAAGAATAGAAAGTCTAGGGGCATTTTTGCCAAGACTCGAAAGTCCCAACAATAAACACCCCCTTGACCAACCGGTCAAACACACAAACACAAACACTTATCATTTTTTATCCTCTCTTCACCCATTTCGGTTCATTAACACAAGATCATCAACCACACGTTTTCAAGACTAAAGGTATACTAGGAAAGTGTTCTTCACACTGTAAATGTCCTATCTTCAAAGGGAATTAAGGATTTACGCAGTATTGATCTTGATTTACCCTAGAACTTGATCTAGGGTTCATAAAAATCAAAACTGTGTGAATCTTTAAATTGATTTAGGGGTTATGCTCGTTTAGGGTTGGATAACACTCGGTTGAAACAGTTTTATATAAAGTTAACATATCAAGTTGTTTTATTTGATTTGTGTATGCAAAAATTAGGGATAATGGGTATAAATGTAAACAGTTAGTGGGTTTATGTTTTTAATGTGTTATAACAACTTGTTATAACAAACCTTATTGTATCATTAGAGCATTGAAATCCCATGTTTGAATGTTTGTTTAATGATTAATGAGTAAAGTATGCCTATGAGCTCGTTCTTGGTCATGTTAGTCATTTGTATGGATAGTTTATGTTATAATTAGTTGAATGAGCCAAGCTTTAAAATCCCTTGAATGAATGTTTGTTTCATGATAAATGAGTAAAATATGTGAACTTAGCTCGTTCTTGGTCATTTTGACATTTTTGTGGTTACTTCATGTTATAAAAGAATGTGTGAAGCCTATGAATGTTATGTATGCTAATTGTCTGATAAAAGATGCTAAAATCATGAGTTTGAAATCTGAAGGCGAAATAGGAATTTCACTGAAGGAGGCGATTTAGTCCCTCCTTTAGGAGGCGAAATAGTCCCTCCCTTTAGGAGGCAATTTAGTCCCTCTTTCAGGAGGCGAAATAGTCCCTCCTTTCAGGAGGCGAAATAGTCCTTCCCCTTTAGGAGGCGATTTAGTCCTTTCCCTTAAGGAGGTGATTTAGTCCCTTCCCTTTAGGAGGCGATTTAGTCCTTTCCCTTTAGGAGGCGATTTAGTCCTAAATCCTTTAGGAAGCAATTTAATCATGCCTAATGTGTTAAGTATCTTTCAAAATCAGAATAGACTGCCATATAGTGTAATATATAAACTTGGTTATATATAAACTGTATTGGTCAACTCTTAGCAGAATCATGACTTCTCGAGCTGAATAAATCACCAAAGACAATGCCCTTGTTGCTCTGGCAAATTGTCAAAAAATTGGAAAATGTAACATGAGAATTGATCCAAAGATGAAAAGACCAAAGGAAACTACATATCAAGTGGTATTGGATGCTCTCGCACACACAACGTGCTATGAAGCTTTTCTAATCACAGCTGAAGTCCCGGTTATCTATATGCATCAGTTCTGGGATACTGTGTACACACACGGTTCTTCGTATCGATTTAAGATTGATAACAAGAAGTTTGCTACTGATGTTGCTTCAAGAGGACTTGATATCCCATGTGTTGCTCATGTGATCTACTTTGACTTGCCACACGACATTGATAGCTATGTTCACAGAATTAGGAGGACTGGTCGTGCGGGTAAATCTAAATAGCCACTGCTTTCTTCAATGATAAGAACTCGTCTGTTGCTAAAGATTATGGAGCAGCTTCTGGTGGTGATGGTAACAATACATCTTATGGGACTTCAGATTATGGTGCGCCTGGTGGTTATGGTAACAATGCTTCTTACGGGAATGACTTCAGGCTGCTTGAAAGGACAATATGACTTGTCATATGTTGTCCTATCTCATATCAGGTCATTCTTGTGTTGTTTATAATCTTGTGAATATGTACTATGTAGAATAAGACTATAATAGGTTTGAGTATGAATTTTCAAGAATTTCTTAGTAAATTCCAAAAAAATTCAAATTCACATACTCAAACACCATATAATATACCTCATAATTTGAGGGGGAGCATTAATATGTTCCTAATATAGCTTGTGAATAATCGAAACATTTCTCTCCCTAATTTTCCTTAAACATATTTGAATCATTTGATATCCAAAATATCAAAGGATTTGAAATTTTTGATAAGGGGAGAAAATGTGATTAAAATATGAAACTTATAATAACGTGATCTTAATAACTCTAGTGCTGCTTATCCCCATATGTGCAAAACCGTTTTCGAATATCGATGCACATATGAAGGGGGAGCAATTTTGGATGGTGAATGGCAACACGTGGCAATACCAATAGACCGACCATGTATTTAATTACTTGGAGTTAAAAGGTGGTTAGGGTTAGGTATCTGTCCCACGATCCCGCCAGAACCGGAGGGATCTACCCAGGGATATTCCACTAGATAGTGTAGAAGTCCTTAGGTATGATGAAAAAGGAGAAAAGTGAGGAATGGGAAGAATGCAGACTGAGATAGAGCTAGCACTGGAATAAACCCAACAAGGTGCTAGTAATGAAGTCTCGGTAAGCATTGAAGGGGTTGAAGAATTAAAAAGAAAAGTTAAGATAAAGGGTGAAAAGAAAGAAGCCCTCCTTACACTTAGGCAGAAACCGGGTCAATACATATGCTATCAGCAACACCTAAGCTGTTGTCTGGTATTAAAGATAGTCATCATGGACCCAATGATGCAATGCAAAACCCTCCCCATCCATTCAAGGTCGGAAAGACTCTTGTCTCAAAACTAACAGAGATACACTCATTTCTATCGACTTTCTCACTCTAAGTTAGTTGATATTGAAAAGGTGGCACTCAGCTCCTGCCTACGATCACTAAATTAAAAGTGCACTATCGAGTCTAGAGCCAATAAAGAGATCATCCATAAATCTCTCTAGGACACTTTTTCATTATAAACTAGTTTCTCACACACTGTGAAAACTAGTAATAACTTAAGAGTCCTACACATTATCCTTGTGATTTTGCCAGAACATCAGAGTGATACTTAGGTATTCACAGTAAAGATGGAAATCCTTCTAATGTTAACATTAAATAGCACTGTCGTAGGTGACTTGTGCGATTCTATTTGAATCAAACTTGTTCCAAGTTATGAATTGGCGGTTGATGAAATTTTGAAATGCTAAAACTCTCGATGTGTCACAAAACCACTTTAGCAAGTGACACGTCGATTGATTTTCTCAAATCAATTTTTATTCAATCAGTGAGACCTTGTCCATCTGGTTCACTCTTATCGTGCTGTCTGCTTTGAGACGTTCCGATAATGAGAACCAGCTGAGTATGATGAATCTAATACATATGTGTTAGAAAGATTCAATACTGCAAGCTGGAAATCCTATCAAAGGGATTCTTCTTAATTTGAATCTACCTGATCACAAGTCGATCCTCACGGATTTGAAGGTTAAATCCAACCACATGGGGGAATGACAAAGCCATATTTGTCACCCAACTTTATTGCTAACTGTTTTATTGCAAATTCATATAAAGATGGTATGGAGGTACCTGATTCTAGCTGCTGCTCAAGACAAGTCAAGATTTATAACCACATGATCATACTCGATCGACAAATGTAATTACATGATGAAAGATAAAGTACATGTTTTCAAGACTTCTGCTACTCTGATACCGAACGTCCTTCTTGAAGTAACGAAGTGTTAAAGTTAAAGACTTCAAGAAAGATGATAATAAAAGCTTTCAAAGATCAAGAAAAGTATGAGCATGTCGGTCCAAAAGTCACAAGTGCACAAGATGGCAAAAGTTTACAAGTTGATAACGAGAGATTATGCTTGGTTGATGATCTCAAGAAGCTCAAAGATCACTTACAAGTTAAACAAGCTCAAAGCCTAAAGTCAAAGTCTACAAGCATATCTCACAAGATAAAGAAATCAAGACTGCGAGCTCAAGATTAAAGACAAAGCATAGTATGCTAGGTTTAAGATTTTGTAAAATGGAGTGACCTCCCTTAGGGGGAGATTGTTAGGAATACGAAAGTATCGGTCACTTCCATTAGAATAGCTCGTTTAGTAATATTTGGAAACTTATGAAACTAAGTAGGCTAGTATAACCAAAGCCCAATAAAGGCCCATTAAGCCCAAGTTGGGTCTAGGGTTACAACCGGCCAAAGTAGTATAAATACCCTCTCCAAGGTGTGGAGAGGGTGTTGGTTGAGTGTTGGTTGATAGTTGGTTAGTTGTTGATTGTTCTATCATAATCTAGTATTGCATCTTTTCCTTTTATCTCTTTTTCTCTCTTAACTTTCGGCTAACCCTTCCCTCCTCTTCTCTTGTTCTTCATTTCGTGTGTAAGTGTAAGGATTATAAGTATTCTACATATCTGGCCCAATTTCAAGTTTTTTCGGCCCAAGTTCTAACTGTTACAACCAAGGTTCCACAGGCCCCACTAATGTAATACGGTTCAGCTACTGTTTTAGTTTATGAGGCACCAATAGTGTTTCTCGGTCATGCTTCTCAGGCTGCTACTCTTCCTCAAGCATTTCATATCGTCTCTCCTTATGATCCACGTTGGAATATGGACACGGGAGCATCCTCACATAATATGGACAACACATGTATACTCACAAACCTTAGTAATCAAAGCATGTATTCGTCTATATTTGTTGGCAATGGCTAATCTATACCCGTCACCAATACGGTACATAGCTCTTTGCTAACACCTCACAGACCTTTGTATTTAAATAAAATCCTTGTAACTCCCAATATAATTATAAACTTATTTTTTGTTCACCAATTTACAAAAGACAATAATGTTTCTGCTGAATTTAACAGCATTGGTTTTTCTGTAAAGGATTACCATATGCGTCGGATTATTCTCCGTTGTGATAGCAATGGAGACCTTTATCCTGTTACCCACCAACCTTCCTCCATTCCATTAGCATTGTTGTCTTTTAGTAATTCTATGTGGCACAGACGCCTCAGACATCCCGGTGAAGATGTGTTTTGAAATTTAGTGTCACGTTGTTTAATAAATTGCAATAGTTCTAAAGAGTCGAACTTGTGTCATGCTTTTCAGCTAGGCAAACATGGTAAGCTTCACTTTTACAGTTGGAGTTGCGTGTTGAGTCAGTATTTAACATCATACACTTAGATTTGTGGACATCCTTGATTCCAAGTGTTAGTGGAATCGAAAACTATGTTATTTTCCTAGAACATTTTTCTCATTATCTTTGGGTTTATCCTTTGCATCATAAATTTGATTTATTTGCTAAGTTTGTTGAATTTTGTACATCTATGAATAAGCAATTGAATGTTGATATTAATTCCTTGCAGTGTGACCACGAGGGTGAATTTGATAATACTAGTTTTCATGCCCTTTTTCGCTAACATGGCATATAATTCCGTTTTTCATGTCCCAATACATCTCATATGGCTTTTAATGATTAATAGAGAATCACCTATGTGAGAGAGAATTGGAGTCGTTTCTAAGGGAATTGTAAGGGCGCAATTCCTAAAAGCTCTTACAGAATCAGGCTAATGTTCATGGCCATAACCAACATAACTATGATAACCGATATGTATTGAGGAGATATTTGTGTGAATATATATTATCGTCTACACAAACAGCATAGAGTCTAAAGACATCTAGTTCTATTGGCTACTAGGAGGCTAAATATATTTTACAAGGGAAGTTCAAAGAGTAACACATACCTATCCTATGCAAATATCAACTATAAAACTCTATTACAACTTCGTGTCTTTGTATTTTGTTTCCTTTTATCAATTTCATTTATGTGGGAGGTTGTTGGAAAATGTAGTCAAAGTTTGAATGACAAATGATGGGGTCAACAAAGATACTATTGTGAATTAAGGATAAGATTAATTTATGATTTTATTTGAATTCATAAGACAGTAGTGAGATTAACTTTGTCAATTAATTCACCGCTTTCTTTCATGTTAGGATTGTTGGGATCTAGATACTGATTGTTGGATTCTAGATGCTGATTGTTGAGATTAAAAGACTTCTTAGTGCTGTTGGAATTACTGATGTTCATGCTCAAGTTAATACTGCTCAACTAGAGTTAATGTTGCTTGGTTAAATTTAGTGCTGCTTAGTTGAAGTTAGTACTGTTGATAAACTTCAATGAAAATATGCTAAGTAGTTACTACTGCTAGTGTAAACAGTTAGTACTGCTGGTACAAAGTTAGTACTGCTAGTTCAAAGTTAGTACCGCTAATACAAAGTTAGTACTGCTAGTACAATATTACTACTGCTAAAGGTTAAGACTGCTCAGAGATTACTACTGCTTGAAGATTAATGTTGCTGAGAAGTTAAGACTGTTTATACGATATGTATTAGTTATTTTTAGAAAAGATTGTGTATACTTAGGAAAAGATCATAGATTCTTAGAAAAGATTGTATGTTGACTATGACTCCTTGGTGTATAAAATGAGGTCATAGGTCATAGAGTTTGATATCACAATACAAGATATCTTCGTAGCTTCAAGGTCTTTGTAACCCTAATACTGGGAGAGTATTCGTATTATTATCATTAATAATATTGGAGCTTATTTGTTTATTTATTGATTTACTGTTTCATTCATAATTCTTCTTAATATTAAATATTAGATTACGCATAATCTTTAATACATTCAAGCACAGTTTCTACTATAGTTATGTTAGATTTATCTAATATAACTAAACCTTAAACAAGAGTTAAGGAATTCGATCCATTGAACTGGGATCATCATGTGGTATCAGAGCTTGTTAAGAAGTTGTGAATAAGAAGATTTGGATCAAGTTACTGCACTCATGGATTTTACATCTTCAAGTTCTGACTCAAAGGTATCCAATGATTCTAAATGTTCAAAATCTTGTTTGGAAACTGTTGAACTTCTTAAATCTCAGAATGAACAACTATTAAAAGATTTAAAGAAATTTGAGTTAATGGTTCTAGGTTAGAAGACAGGTTTAGAGTCAGTGGAAGAAAACTCAAATTTTATAAAGAAAATGAGTCTATTTATTTACAAGATATTAA
>BQNB010075157.1:0-31560 GCA_026074375.1 Tanacetum coccineum | reverse complement strand
TTCATGTTTCTCCACAACCTTCTAAGACATTTTCCGATTGACCTTACTCCACCACGATGCTCATCTCGTAATTGTACTTTACGATTGATGATTTCGATTTGGTGGGTGTAAAATGGTTCAAGGTCAGGGTCAATGTTAGGTGGGTTTTGAAAGACTTGAGGAACTTGATTGGTTAAAGAATTGACATAACGAATAAGGGAAGGAGTACTTGCACGCGAGGTCCCTTCGTCATTCCCATCGTCATCATCATCGTTGAGATGAGATGAGGATGGTTGATTAAAGGCGGAAGAAGAAGAAGAAGTGGAATGACGACCTCTTCTCGTGCCACGATCTCTTCTAGGTTTTCGCTTTAGTTGAGCGGAAATAGGAATCATGACACGATCGTACAAGACATAGGACTCATTTTCCAATTCGGGATTTTCCCTAAAGATGAATTTAAACAAACGAGTTAATAACATACCATAGGGTAGAATTAACCTCTTTTGTTTAGTAACCCACTCCATTCATTTTGCCATGAAATAGGCAAGGTTGAATTTTTTAGAGTGTATGACACAATAAAGCATATAGCAAAGACATGCAGGAACATGATCCTGATTACCCTCCAGACAAAAGACATTTTCCCGGATAATTTCTTTTAAAGGCTTCAGGGTTGGCTCAATTTCACGAGTTAAAACTTGATATTCAAGGACATCAATCTCTTCCTCATGACGGATGCGACAGACTTGACCATCTCGATCAATTCCAATAGACGAAATGATGTCCTCAATAGAAGGAAGGTTGGTTTGATATGGACCATCCGAAGGGATACCATATGCCAACTCATCAAGTCTCCATCTATCGGTAAAGACACACGCACCTTCACAAGGTACATCAAGAATTAGAGCAAATTCTTCAAGAGAGTAAGAAAAGAATTGATTTTGAATAACAAACTCGATAAACATTTGACCTTCGTCAGAATAACTGACTCGATATTGACTATAAAACTCGAGAATGAAGCGAGGACAAATTTGTTCATTTATTTCAAGGAGACACTCGAACTCGACAAAATGGAACAAAGATCGAACATAGTTTAGATCCGCAAAGTTGTCAAAAACCACCCGACCCTCATGAATGTAACGACTTTCAAGGTCTCTTAGTTTTTCTTTTATAGGTGTACGGTATTCATGTGATATCATTGGTATGTAGGCTCTTGTATTTTTATGATCTTCGGATGACTTACGAGGCATGATTTCCTAAAACAAAAAATAAATAAAATCATATTTTAATTGCCTATGCTTGTATTGAAGTTTTAAGCTTGTGTCTAGTGTGTGCCTATATGCAACAAATGCGGAGTAATGATTAACTCGACCTAAAAATAACATCCTAAGAGTTAATCCAAACGCTTCTTTATTTGATTTTGGTCATCCAACAAGTCAAAAAATACGTATGAATTATGTATCTTGAAATTTGTTCATAGATCAATAAGCATGTTTTGAAAACGTTTTTGGGTTCTGGATTAACAATCGATAACCACAATTTTATAGTGTTCCTCAACTGAGTTATTTTAAAAAAATCGGGGTTTAGTTCAAATCAATTTTTTCTACAAGCTTACAATAATATATGCAAATCCTATGGCTATGGGAATCATATTAGTTATACATTGTATCCTAGTAGTCATAATTAAAAGAAAATTCAAAAATCTCTAATTTCAATTTTTGGTGTTCATCATGAACCCTAGACTCAAATTTAAAGAAAATATATAATTACTTAACAATTGATGATCTTGTAAGATGTTTGATGATTGTTTTTGGTGTTGATTTTATCGTCAATTGATGTTTTTTAATGGTTGAAGATTTGAGTTTTGGTGGTTTTGGGTCGTGTTCAGTCGAGTGCATCAGATAAGGGGGTGTTTGTTTTGGTGTTTTGAAATTTTTTGTTTAAGTGTATTTCATATATGGTCTCAATGGTCGTCCCACATGCTAGTGTGTCCTAAATATATAGGGGGCCGACCTCAGTAAGGGTATTGGACTTGGGTTTTTTTAAACAAAAATTTATTCAAGGAGGAGTGACATTTTAATTGCATTTCGCGAATTAAAGATGCTTAAAGCGCTTCGGATGAAGTAATTAAGTTGTCATGACACGGAGTGGAACACGGACTAGAATCGAGACAGAAGAAGGAGAAGCGAACCAATATGATTTATGGAATGTGTTCCATCATTCCTAAACCAAGACGTAGATAGTTAAACGATTCACGTTTAAGGGGTTTAGTAAGAATGTCAGCAATATTGTCGACGGACGGTACTTTTTTGATTGAGATATGTCCTTTTTGGACATTATCACGAAGAAAGTGGTGACGAATTTCGATGTGTTTGGTACGAGAATGTTGCACCGGGTTTTTGCTAAGGTCAATCGCGCCTTTGTTGTCACACAATATGGAACGTCGTCGTGCTCGTACGTCGTTAGTCGATAGAGCTTGTTTCATCCACAGTGGGCTTGTTGACATGCCTTTCTGGCGCTTACGTATTCGGCTTCGGTAGTGGATATAGCAAGAGTGGTTTGTTTCTTCGAGAACCAAGATGTCAAACAACATCCTATGAACGTACAAATACCGCTAGTGCTTTTTCGGTCCACATAATCTCCCGCATGATCAGAGTCGGCATATACTACGGTTTCTATGCCGGTCCCCTTAGGATACCATAATCCTAAGTGCGTAGTGCCTTTAATGTATCAAAAGATACGCTTAACCGCTTCAAGATGAGAGGTTTTAGGATCCTCTTGGAAGCGTGCACAAAGGCAGACACTAAACATGATATCGGGCCTACTTGCCGTTAGGTATAATAAACTACCTATCATGCCTCGAAACCTTGGTATTATCTACCGAGACTCACACTCCCTTCCTCTTTCATGAGTTAGTAGCGAAGGACATGAGGTGTGTTTCATCGGTTTAGCATCTTCTAGACCAATATATCTTAACATACTTAATATACTCTTAGATGAATAAAGAAAGAATATACCAACTTACATTTGTTTAATTGTAATCCAAGAACAAGTAAGTTTCACCTATCATTCACATGCTCACACTTCGTCAAGTGCATGATTTTTGGCAAATCCATCACACATTTCGTTGACAAGTCGAACCGAATATATTGTCATCGACATATATTGACACAATGATGAGATTAGAACCATTCTTTCTAGTAAAAATAGTGTTATCTACCAATCCTATTTTTATATTCATGTTAATAGGAAAGCTTTTAATCTACTACCGAACTTTGAGTGCTGTTTAAGAACATTAAACAAACAAATAAAGCTTTAATTGATCCTAATTGCTTCCGCTATATTTATACTTTGATGTTATAATTATAAATTGTTATGAATGTATAATTACATCATAAGCTCGAATATAGTTTATTAGGGCTCAAAGCCACGTCCCACATACAAGACTCAACACCATGAGATTATTTTTGAGCTTATATGGTTTGGCTTATAATACTTGACTTATTGTGAGCTTATTGATAGCTTATCTTGAGGTCACGTATTTATTACATATTATTTTGCTTATCGGATTAAATGGGTAAGTAAAACTACATTTTCGGACTTAACGGGCCAAAGCCCAACATATATGCAAAACACCAAAGCGTAAAAGCTACGATGCAGCTTATTGGATAAGTTCGTGAGTAACTTATTTAATAGTGTGCGATTTAGATGTTTTACGTTTAATTATTTTTAGACGTCGAACGTTACAAATAATAACGGATTTGTCGATATATAAATTTGTAATTATGAAAAGTGGATTAAAAGTGATTTGAAAGAGGGTTTTTAATAAAGTCTACGACTTTGGAAAACGTGTAAACACGAACGGGTCATGCCAAAATTTTTATAAATTACCATACTTAGTAAATACTATAAAACGTACATGACAAAGCAAGATACGAGAATTTAAATTAAGTAACCAACAATAAAATATGTATAAAAATATATATAATATATATTTTTATTTAGACGTTTATATATGTAGGCAATATTAAAATACATATTATTTCTATTCATTTACTTACAAAAACATTTTATTTCTACACGATCACAACCGTTAATTTAAATGTACAACTAACGTTTGCTAAAATAACAATAAACGTTCATGCATCAATGTAGTACGATAACCTTCCGAGTCTAAATCGAAACCCATATTCTTTTAGGTCATACCCGTGTACCGCCGTTCATTCCAAGTGACCATACTTTTGACGTATACTCTTTACCTTATCATCAAGGTGAGTTCATAGCCCCACTCTTTTACTCGTTTTGAATAAATGTTTTATAACTTGGGGTGAGAAACATTGCTTGCTTTTAAAACTGGACACAAGTACTTTGCGTGAGATTTTCCCTGTTTACGTGTTGCCTAAGTAGCGTTTAGACCACTACTGCCCCACTTATCATGAACCGTCAATCTCTTGACTGGAGGACCGGTCGAGGGAGCGCGAGTGTTATAAATAGATCTATTGGGACTAATTATCCCTATCCGGGTGAGTAGCGCTCACTACCCACGGGGTGCCCGATAAACGGATATATACCATGTCGAACTTAAGAAGGTAGTCTTGGTCAGATACCTCGGGGGCTTGTTTCAACCTAGCAATGTACTGCTATAAACGTAATTAGCTTCGGTGTCATGAGCTTAGCGCAACGTAAATACCTTTTTATGTGAAGTTGTATCTGTTATAACTGTCGCATACGTGTTGATATCTTGTGGTCCACTGTAATAACGTTTGAACTAAACCTATGAATTCACTCAACTTTATGTTGACCGTTTTAAGCATGTTTTTCTCAGGTGCTTAGCATGGATGCTGTTGATTGACTTATGTGGAGTCTATATGCCTACACCAGTTTACCAAGAGATTTATCTATGTTTTAAATACCGTTGTTGAACTATTTAAGCTTCCGCATTTTAAACTTGAATCTTTTGAATTTAATTGATGTAAAACTTATTATTATTATTTTTAATCTATGCAACGGTGTTTATTTTCAAAACGTACCCTTAGAGGTCGTTCTTTATGCTTTGTACTTGAGATGATCAATCAAGTCACGCCTCCGGACACGTGTTCCGTCCAGGCCCCGTCTGGGGGTGTGACAGTTTGGTATCAAGAGCCAAGGTTATAGAGAACCAGGTAGTATAAACTAGGCTGGACTATAACCAGTATGTGATCCTACGTGATTATGTGCCTTACGTGATCTTACATAGTACGTATACATAACTAAGTGTTACGTAAATAATATATACGTATTAAATACTAAGTATATCTAATATTTCTAAGTGTTTCTTATTTCATCCCATCATGACGTACTCGATGACTCATTCATTCATTCATTCATTCATTCACTTTGCATTCATTCATTTACCCATTCACCCATTCTCATATTGTCTGCATCATGCCCCCCCCCCCACCATGGTTGATATAAAGATGATTTATATGAACTTTGCTTGTGCAGGTTATGGCTATTTCAGTTATCTCGATTTCTTCGGATTCATCTGAGGATAGCGTGGGGACACCTATTGGACGAGAGATTTTGTTTGGTACCATCCCTACTACTATTCCTGACACCACACCAGTTGTTACTCCACTTACCACTCAGACTGACACACCAGTGATACCCACAGAGACACCTATCATAGCACCTACTATACCACCATCTCCAGACTATTCTCAAGCTTCACGCTGTTTACTTCACCTGCATTGATTCAGAGTCTGATCATCAGAGGTCCATCATCGACCATATACTACCAGTACCAGTACCTCACCACTCTATCTTCGGTTGATGACCCCACACGACAGTGATACACCAGACTACACCATCATCATCCTACCATGATACTCTCTTTTACTGAGATTACCGCTTTTTACCCAGAGTTCACCTTACATAACCTCGTCGTCGAGTTATGCTTCTAGCATCTGGACAGCCTATTCCCCATGGTCGACCGTACCGCTACCATCTTAATGGGCCGGTACACATGATGACCGCAAGGAAGAGGGTTAGACCATTACCCACTTATCGTCTTGCTGAGAGACATTCTACTGATCATTCTTCTTCAGATTCATCATCAGAGGCATCATCAGATTTTCATTCGGATGCTTCATCTGATCCTTCTTCAAGAACATCATTGTCTGATCATTTTCACCAGATTTACCGGGTTACTTTCTGCGGGGCTATCTTGCAAGAGACGTAGGTCCCCCATGGCATCTGTACCTGCATTATCACTTGTTATCGGAGCTTATCTTCCATGTCCGTGCTGATTTGATACCATCGCTAAGTGAAGTTAGGGATTCTTTTTTTTTTTGGCATGTTTGGCAGATGTTAGAGGTTAGATCCTAGAGAGATAGAGAGACTAGTTTGAGGGATGATGCTATTGTCAGGGTTAGTGATGAGCCTCATTTAGAGCAGGATAGTGATCCAGAGGTTCAGGCAGAGATTGACGAGTGTTTTGCTTACGCTGATGCTCTTAGGGATAGAGGGATTGATGCTAGAGTAGTAAGTTGAAATATGATCGAGATGAGACAGAGACGGGTGTGAGAGGCCCGGTTGAGGTCAGAGTTGAGAGGGTACGCATCCTGTTGATGCCAGAGGATATTCATGATCCTGTCCAGAGGACTGATAGAGGTTAAGTTTTTATGAGACATGGGAGAGATTTGGTTCAGAGGTTAATGATACAAACAGGCTATCCCAGGACATGTAAATACAGGATCATTGAGGAGTTCAGATGGAGCAGGGGGACACAGGATTGGTTGGGGGTCTGAGTCAGCAGTTATTGCCTTTTGAAAAGAGAGGGATTGCTGAGTTGGAGTGGGATAACAGGCGCTTTAGAGGCACCAGGAGTGTTGGAGTCTGAGAGTTGACCGACTCAGCGCGAATGTCCGTATGAAGAGAGAGTTGAGGCAGTTTGCGACGACTTCGAATTTTTTAATCGAGTAGAGTGGCAGACGTGAGGACATGTGCTAGGAAGCACATGGTATTACCGTTCTTAGTGATGTTTCGTTAGTATCGCAGCTAGTAGTTGCGTTTAGTGATGACCGTGGTGTTAGAACTCGTATTTTATGTATTTGAAACGCTGTGTCCTTGTGATTGTAATCACTTCATGTTCGTTGATATTGAAAACTAATGGTTATCTATGATATGATTGTATGATTTGATTTACTTCATGCTCTTGTGTCATGCATTATGGGATTTCAGTGAAAATAATATTTGGTAGTGTATTTTTCTATGTGATTGACCGTAAATTTTATTAATACGTTCGGAATCTCGCATTTACCTAGAAATCTTACCAAGCGTTATATTGTTGTGTTGTAGGAAGATGCCTAACACACGATCTGGAGCGTCCATGACTCACGAGGAGTTTGAAGAATTGGTTGCTCGCCGAGTAGCTGAAGAGTTGGAGGCTCGTGAAGCCGCCTAGGTCCCTTGAACCCCTGAATGAGAATGGGGGAAATGAACTAGAAAGGCGAGAATAGAGGAAATGGAAATGAACGGAGGAGGAACATGGTAATGGAAATGGAGAATGGAAATGGAATGGAGGAAATGGAAATGGAAATGGAAACGGAATTGAAATTATCATGGTAATGAAAACTTTGGAGGTTTCATGCTAGTGGATCAGAGTGCACTTCCCAAGACTTCTTGAAGTGCATAGCACATAATTTTCAGAACTGAAGGCGTTGTCGGATTGTATTTTTTTTTTTTTTTTTTTTTTTTTTTTTTTTTATTAACCGCTGGTTTGAGAAGATGGAGGACTGTGTTCAATATCATAAATTATCTACTGCAAGTATCAAGTGAAGTGTGCTACATGCACACTGCAGGACAATGCTTTGTCCAGTGGAACTCTCATAAGAGGACTATTGGTGTTGAGGCTGCATATGCCATGAATTGGGTTGAAACTAATGAAAGTTGTGTGACCAGATGTGTTTTGTCCAAGGATATGAAATCCGAAGATGGAGAATGAATTGTGGAATATAACCGTGCAGGAAACGACTTGACGGCTTACACTCAAAGGTTTCAGGAATTTTAGTTGTTTTTGTTGTATACTAGAAATGGTCCTGATGAAAGTAGACAGAGTGGAAAGGTTTATTGGAGGTTTACCGGACAACATTCAAGGGAATGTGATTGCTGCGAATCCAACCAGACTCCAGGATGCTATACGCATTGCTAACCAATTGATGGACAAGAAAGTCCAGGGTTATGCTGCAAGGAGTGCTGAGAATAAGAGAAGGATGGAGAGTAATCTAAGGGATAACCGTGGACAGCAACCGCCATTCAAGAGGCAAAATACTAGTGGGCAGAATGTGGCCAGAGCTTATACGGCTGGGAACAATGAAAGAAAGGGATATGCTGGGCCACTACCCTACTGCAACAAGTGTAGGTTGCATCATGAAGGGTTGTGTACTTTGAGGTGTGGAAACTGTAAGAAGGCTGGACATCAGACTAGGGATTGTAGGGCTGCTATTGCTCCAAACACTCAGAGGGCTCCAGTTGGAAATCAGCAGGGTATTATTTGTTATGAGTGTGGAAGACCAGGACATTTTAAGAGGGATTGTCCTAAGTTGAGAAATCAGAACCGTGGAAACCAGACCAGAAACAAGAATGGAAACAAGACTGGAAACCAGACTGGAGGTAATGAAACTACGGCAAGAGCTTATGCCATTGGTGGAGGAGGAACAAACCCTGATTCCAACGTTGTCACGGGTACGTTTCTTCTCAATAACTGTTATGCTTCTATGTTATTTGATTCGGGCGCCGATAGAAGTTTTGTGTCGACTACCTTTAGTGCTTTGCTTGATGTTACACCAACCACTTTAGAAACTAGTTATGCTGTAGAACTTGCCGGATGGTAAGAATCTTCAGAACAACAAATATTGTTCTAGAGGGTTCTTGCACGTTAGGATTATTAGGTCATCCGTTCGACATAGATCTAATGCCCGTAGAGCTTGGTAGTTTTGACGTCATCATTGGTATGGATTGGTTGGGCGGCCAATACCACTGCCGTTGATCGTTTTGACTGAGAAGGTTGTTCGTTATTCCTTTTGGAAATGAGGTGTTGAATAATCGAGGAGATAGTTGCGACGGCTGGAAGCTAAGTTGAATATCAAATCGTGGCACGAAGACTTTCCCCAATAAAGTTTATTGAGATAAGGATGTCAAGTTTATCCGGCGCAAGTTACATCAAGAAGGCTGAGGATTATGTCGGAAGTAGAAAAGCGACTTGTAGGATGTGCAATCGTTACCGGGAAATTTCCAGAAGTCTTTCCAGAAGATTTGCCTAGATTACCACTAGCTCGACAAGTTGAATTTCAAAATCGACTTTAAGTCCTGGTGCCACACTGTTAGCACAGAGCACAGTATCGTATTAGCACAGCTGAAATGCAGAGTTGTTCTTATCAGTTCAAGAACTTTCTGAAAAGGATTTATAAGACCGAGTTCCTCACCTTGGGGAGCTCCAGTTTTGTTTGTCAAGAAGAAAGATGGTTCTTTTCGGATGTGTATCGACTATCGTGAACTGAACAAGCTTACTGGAAAGAATCCTGAGTTACCCACAATTCCGAGAAATCGACGATTAGTTGATCAATTGCAAAGGATCAAGAGTCTATACTAAGATCGATCTTGAGATCTGGTTATCATCAACTCAGAGTTCGTGAGGAAGACATTTCAAAGACAGCATTTAGGACTCGCTATGGTCACTACGAGTTCCAAGTAATGCCGTTTGGTTTGACTAACGCACCAGCAGTTTTCATGGACTTGATGAATAGGGTGTGCAAACCGTATCTGGATAGATTCGTTATTGTATTCATCGATGATATTTTGATCTACTCCAAGAGCAGAAAAGAGCATGAAGGACATCTTAAGTTGATCTTGAATTTATTGAAGAAGGAAGAATTGTACGCCAAGTTCTCAAAGTGCGAATTTTGGCTGTCGAAGGTACAATTTCTTGGTCACGTGATTGATAGTGAAGGCATTCATGTTGATCCCGCGAAGATTGAGGCAATCAAGGATTGGGCGTCGCCCAAGACACCCACCGAGATTCGTCAATTCTTAGGTTTGGCCGGTTACTACCGACGATTTATCGAAGGCTTTTCAAAAATCGCTAGACCGATGACAAAGTTGACTCAGAAGAGCGTGAAGTTTGAATGGGGAGAAAAGGCAGAAGCTGCATTCCAGTTGTTGAAGCAAAAATTGTGTAGTGCGCCGATTTTGGCATTACCAGAGGGAAGCGAGAACTTCGTGGTATATTGCGATGCTTCGCATAAGGGGTTGGGCGCGGTTTTGATGCAGAGAGAGAAGGTCATAGCTTACGCATCCCGCTACACTCAAGGTTCACGAAGAATGAAACTATACCACACACGACCTAGAGCTTGGTGCAGTAGTGTTTGCCCTGAAGATGTGGAGACATTACCTGTACGGTACCAAGTGTGTTGTGTTCACCGATCATAAGAGTTTACAACACATACTCGATCAGAAAGAGCTGAATATGAGACAAAGACGTTGGTTAGAATTGTTGAGCGACTACGACTGTGAGATTCGATATCATCCAGGAAAGGCGAACGTGGTGGCTGATGCCCTAAGTCGAAAGGAAAGAAGCAAGCCGCTACGAGTTCGAGCTTTGGTTATGACTATAGGGTTAAACCTTCCTAAGCAAATTTTAAGTGCTCAATCGGAAGCCAGAGGAAAGGAAGAGATCTTTCATCAACGGGTTTTACGTTGGTATGATTAACAAGTTAGAACCTCGTGCTGACGGAACGTTATGTTTGAACAATCGAAGTTGGATTCCGTGTTTCGGAGAGTTGAGGGCCTTGATTATGCATGAGTCGCATAAGTCGAAGTATTCCATCCACCCTGGATCGGATAAGATGTACCAGGACTTGAAGAAGTTATATTGGTGGCCTAACATGAAAGCAGGAGATGCCACTTATAGTCAGCTAAATGTTTAAAATGTGCAAAGGTTAGTAAGAAATATCAAAACCATCTTGGTTTGTTGGGTTCACCAGAGATCCCAAAATGGAAATGGGAGATTTAACATGGACTTTGTGTTAAACTGCGAGCGACAGCGGTTGGGCAGGACACGATTTGGGTAATCGTGACCGTCCACTAATTCTGCTCATTTCTTGCCTTTGATGTGATTGTAATGACACGTTGATAAAATTGACGAGACAATACCATGAAAGGAAGTATAGTTCGTAAGCATGGAGTGCCGGTTTCGATCATACTTCTGTCGCGATGGAAATAGATTCAACATTTTTTGGAAGTCTCTACATAAAGCATTAGGTACTCGAATTGGTTATGAGTACGCTATCATCAGGGACGATGGTCAGAGTGAAGAGAACCTTTCAGACGTAGAAGATATGTTACGTGCTGTGTACTAGACTTTGGAAAAAATGGTTGGGATATAATAAAACACTTACGTTGGTAGAATTTTCGATTTATAACAACAGTTACAATTCTCAGCTTAAGGCTGCTCCGTTTGAGGCGTTGTTATGGGCGCGGCGCAAGTGTCGAATCTACATCTGCTGGGCTGAAGTTGGAGACAGTCAGCTCACTGGCCCAGAGATCATCCATGAGAAACGAGAGATAGTTCAAATCAAGAAGCCATATCCAAGCCCGCCCGTGATCGTAAAGAGCTATGCCGATGTCAGAAGTAAACCCCCTTGAGTTTTCAAAATAGGGGAATAAGGTCATGTTGAAAGTGTTCTCCTTGGATAGAGAGTGATTAGTGATACGTTTTGGCAAACGGGGAAAGCTGAACCCTCTTTATATTGCGACCTTTTAAGAATCATTGCTAAGAGTAGGAACCGTTGCTTATCGTCTAGAACTTCCAGAGAGGTTGAATAGAGTTCATAGTACGTTTCACGTTTCGAAATTGAAGAAATGCATGGCTGATGAACCGCTTGCTATACCATTGGATGAGATCCAAGTTGACGACAAATTGAATTTCATCGAAGAACCTGTCGAGATTATGGACCGTGAGGTCAAGCGTTTGAAGCAGAGTCGTATTCCGATTGTCAAAGTGCGGTGGAACTCCAGGAGAGGTCCTGAGTTCACCTGGGAACGTGAAGACCAAATGCAAAAGAAATACCCGCATCTTTTCACCAACTCTGCACCCGCTGCAGAGGTTGCGTCCTAAGCTTTGAGGACAAAGCTTCTTTAACGGGGAAAGAATGTGACAACCCGATATTTTCCGTTCATCAAGTTAGCCGTTTCCGTGTAGTAATTTGAATTTTTAAATGTTTCGTTTAGCTTTGCCGTTTAACCGGAAAGTTGTTTCGTTGTTATCTGAGAATAGTCTCCGGAAGCGAACCGGGACGCCAAACGTTGTAGTATTTTGGAAATATCCGCGTTTTTATGTTTTTAAGCAATGTTTAAAATTTCATAATTTTTAGTGATTACCGTCTACTCGTTTCGTTACTTGCGTTATCCGTGTTTTTACCATAACCTATTAAGCTTAAGATTGAAAGACTTTGGGAATTAAATCATTTTGAGGCACTAGCCAACAATTTTATAAAAAATGAAATGGTCCCCCCCATTCCTTGTCAATTTTCGGTGCAACCAACAACAATAAGCTTGGTGGACAAGTTTTGAAATTCAAATGGCATAAGACAAACACAAATCACATGATATAAACTAGCTAGAACCTCATTGGTGGATCATTTTGGTCCCCCCACCTCATTTTTGTCTTCATTTTCGGTAACAACACCTCACTTGAGGTGTGGGAAGTAAACTTGGGTTATATACTCATTCTAGGTCATTTGTTCATTCTCTTTACACACTCTTTTCATTTGAGCTCTTCTTTTCTCTTGTTCATCCAAACCCCTCGAAAAACCTCAACATATATACAATTCCAGATATTTTTCTTCTTTGATCAAAAAAACTTGAAGATTTAATGAAGGTCTTTGATCTTTTTTATCAGCCGGGTATTTGTTAAACAACATTTGGGTTGTTTTAAATTCTTTGTTCTCACCTAAATCTTCTTATTTTTTAGTAAGTCTTCAAATACAAATCAAACAACTTGTACTTTTATTTAAAAATTTTTTTTTTTTTTTCATGATGCATTACTTACTAGTTGTTCAATTTATTTTGTAAAAATAAGGTTTAAAATATACATAAACCCTAAAAGGGTAGGCACTATTATTTCGAACATACATATAAATTTTAGAAAATAAGGAAATGTTTAGTTTTGTGATCGTGGTTATTTTCGTGTAATAAAAATGATATGCTATAGTTCATTTTGTTTGACTTATGTTTAACAAGCTTGTGGAAAGCTTATTTAATTATTTTGAGCTTATTAGGGCTTGTAAATATTTCGGCACAAGTAGAAAATAAAGAGAGATGTATTGTTTGGCTTATTTTGTTTTGACATATATTTTGTTAGCTT
This sequence comes from Tanacetum coccineum, assembly GCA_026074375.1. Taxonomy (NCBI): domain Eukaryota; kingdom Viridiplantae; phylum Streptophyta; class Magnoliopsida; order Asterales; family Asteraceae; genus Tanacetum; species Tanacetum coccineum. Next base: position 18,182 of record BQNB010075157.1, on the reverse strand, counting down.
ATTTTCTAGCTTTTTGTAAAAGGACAAATGATAAACTTATTCGTTTTCTTTTTTTTGTTTTTTTTTTTTTTTCTTTTTCTTGGCTCAATTAATAGTCGATATAGTTTAATTATAGCTTAAGCTACGTCCCACATACAAGAACCCAACACCATGAGATCATTCATGAGCTCATATAGGTTTGCGTATAATAGTACTTGACTTATTGTGAGCTTATTTAATAGCTTATCTTGAGGTCACGTATTTATTACTTAATATTTTGCTTATCGGATTTAATGGATAAGTAAAACTACATTTTCGGACATAACGGGCCAAAGCCCAACATATATACAAAACACCAAAGTATAAAAGCTACGGTGTAGTTTATTGGATAAGTTCGTGAGTGACTTATTTAATAGTGTACGATTTAGATGTTTTACGTTTAATTATTTTTAGACGTCGAACGTTACGATTAATAATGGATTTGATGACAAGTATATTGTAAATAAGGAAAGTGGTTTGAAAGTGGTTTTTATTAAAGTCTACGACTTTGGAAAACGTGTAAACACGAACGGGTCATGCCGAAATTTTGTAAAATCTCTCATATTAGGAAACTATGGAAAATCATAAACGATTATTACTGCGATTTAAATTACCTAACTATTTGGGAAATATTTAAATGATAAATGACAAGTTTATTTATGTATTAACAATAACAAATATAATATCTATATAAATAATATAATATTATATATGTACGTTTCATAAAACTCGATCACTAACGTTTTTAAATGTACAACTAACGTTTGCTAAAAATGACAATGAACGTGCATGCATCAATGTAGTACAATAACCTTCCGAGTCTAAATCGAAACCCATATTCTTTTAGGTCATACCCGTGTACCGCCGTTCATTCCAAGTAACCATACTTTTGACGTATACTCTTTACCTTATCATCAAGGTGAGTTCATAGCCCCACTCTTTTACTCGTTTTAAATAAATGTTTTATAACTTGGGGTGAGAAACATTGCTTGCTTTTAAAATTGGACACAAGTACTTTACGTGAGATTTTCCCTGTTTAGATGTTCGCCTTAGTAGCTGTTAGACCACTACTTGCTTCCGATTATCATGATATGTCATCTCTTGACTGGAGGACGGTCGGGTCAGAAGGGCAGCGCGAATGAGTAAATAGATCTATTGGGACTAATTATCCCTATCCGGGTGAGTAGCGCTCACTACCCACGGGGCGCCCGATAAACGGATATATGTCATGTCGTACTGGTTAGGTTGTCTTTGGTCGGACACCTGGAAGGGCACAATTACTTATAGCAATGTACATGCTAGCATACACAATTAGCTTCAGTGTCATGAGAAAATGGGGGCCCTCTTTAAAGGCGCAACGTAAAATACTTTTTATGTGAAGTTGTATTTGTTATAACTGTCGCATACGTGTTGATAAACTTGTGGTCCACTATAATAACTTTAGAATTAAACCTATGAATTCACTCTACTCTTTATGTGAACCGTTTTAAGCATGGTTTTTCTCAGGTGCTTAGCCAAGGATGTGTTGATTGATTATATGGAGTACTTTTTTTTTTATTAAATTGGCTTATTTCCTAATTTCATCACGTATAAGCCTTTCTTCCTAATACCTCTACCTATAACCTTACCGTCCTTAGTGATTTCACTATCATGTTCAGAGAAAGTTACTCTACACTTATTATCACATATTTGTCCTACACTTAGCAAGTTAAATCTTAAGTTATCTACATGTTCTACATTATCTATATTGAGAGAGTCATTAGAAATCGTACCTTTACCAATGATGTTACCACGAAGATTACTACCAAAAATGACATTACCTACGTTGTATGCCTTGTAGGTTGAGAAGAGCTTTTGGTTACCCGTCATGTGTTTAGAGCATCCGTTATCCTTAATCCACTCACCGGGTTCCAAGTCGACTCCAAGGCATATATATTTATATAAGACAATAACTTAAACATTTGGTCCCCAATATCTCATGGGTCCAAAGTTGTTAGTGCTAAACATCCCTTGCATTTGATTAAGCTAATTGGGATGTGGAAATGGGGAACACATTTCCCATGGCATGTAACTTTAAGGTTGGATGTTGTTCCAAGTTACGTGAAAATCATGAGGTTGGTTTTGTCGACCAACATTCCTTTTTAGTCGCGGTGTCTTAGAATGAGGACAATGATTACTGACTCTTCTAGGTGGTGGAGTTTTTGATCTAAAATTAGGTTTATAAAATCTAACTCCGGGTTTTAATGTTGGTTTATAAAATTGTTTGACCTCATTATCACTAGCAACGGTAATTTTAACATTGTTTACCACTATGTGTTTTGGTCTAGGACCCAAAATGGATTTTTGAAAAGAAACAGATTTTTCAAAATCTGGTGAACAGACAGGCGGCCCCTTGATTGATTTGGGGGCCGTCTGGGCTTTATGGGGGCCGCTCATTGTATTTGGGGGACCGCCACCAAAGGATGTTTCTTTCTCAGATTTCACAAATTTTATTTTGTTAGATTTACTAGTTGATGCTTCACATGAGTTAAACCCTAAACCTAATTTATCATCGGAGAGTTTTTTATTGCTTAACATTTCATTTAAGCAATGTGTTCTCTTTTCAAATATAGTTAGTTTAAAAGCTTCTTCTTTGAGTTTTTCATTCCTAATTTTAAGTGATCGGCAAATTGTACATTCGAGATCAACTCCTTTGTTTTTCTTAAATGTAGACAATTTTAATTTTTAATTCACTAAGCTTATTTTCAAGCTTCTTTTTATCTTTCTTTAGTTGTTTGTTCATAAAGATAATTTTTAAACTTATTTTGCGAAAGTTGTAGCATTCACTATCAAACTTAATATCATCTACCCAAGAAATGTCATAACTAAATTAAGTGGATTCAGAACATACCTCATCTGATGCTTGAGCTACGATACATGTTTTGTCGTTAGCCTTTTCAACATCTTCTTCACCACTATCAATCCAAGAACCTCCGACGAATGCTCTTTGGTTCTTGTCTTTCGGTAGTTTCGGACATTCTCCAATAAGATAATTTAGATCACCGCCTCTAAAGTACTTCCTATCACTTTTTCCGTTCTTGTCGTCTCGGATTCTTTGGAATGTCTTTTTGTCGTTCCTTGGTTGTCTTACGAATCTACATCTTCTATTGAAGAATTTCTTGAAGTCTCTAACCGCCATGGCGTATTCTTCGTCTTCACTTCCGGAAGTCGAACACTCCTCATAACTAGATTCCTTCTTAGACTTTAGAGCAAGATATTTTCTTTCTCCTTTAGCTTTGACTATTTTAGAATCTTCTTGATGATCATCTCGTGAACTTTGAGGTTCCTGATGAGTTCATCAAGTAACAGTGATGTTAAGTCTTTTGACTCTTCAATCGCCGTGACCTTTGCTCTCCATTTGGGATGTAGAGCCCTAAGCAACTTCCTAACATAATTCTTGCTAGAATAACCTTCATCAAGAGCTTTTAGACTAGTAATAATAGTATTAAACCCTAGAAAACTTCCTTACGTTGTTATTACTAGGAATAACCTTCATCAAGTAATAGTATTCATTTCTAGCAATAGCACTTATCTTTGATTCTGTCTTCGGAAGTGTTAGAATTGTTCATATTGTTGAACACAAAAGGCTCGATCTTTTATCTTTGACTTGGTATTAACTTGATGGGTGGATTAACAAATTTTCCAAATTTCTTGTGTCGTTTTGCTCATGAAAATTCGCTATTTCTTTTCTAGGCAAAGCATTGTAAATAAACTATTTTGGCTTCCATTGTTTTTTCGCAAGCCTTCTTTTAAGATCATCGGTTTGATTTTCAAAAGAGACAACCTCATCAATTTTGGTTTTCGGATTTTGAATAATAGGTTGAAAATCACCATTTTTAATAACATGCCAAAGATCTAGATCTTTTGATTGAACACATGTCTCGAATCTATTTTTCCAATAAATAAAACTATCACTTTCAAAAAGTGGTGGTCTTTGCATAGATTGCCCTACATTTAGAGTGGTGATCTAGATCTTTTGATTTACCATATGTCTTGAATCTATTTTTCCAATAAATAAAACTATCACTTTCAAAAAAAGTTACTCTACATTTCTTATCACATATTTGTCCTATACTTAGCAAGTTAAATCCTAAATTATCAACATGTTCTACATTATCTATTTTGACAGAGTCATTAGAAATCGTACCTTTGCCAATGATGTTACCACGAAGATTACTACCAAAAATGACGTTACCTCCATTGTATGCCTTGTAAGTGGAGAAGAGCTTTCGATTGCCCGTCATTTTCTTAGAGCATCCACTATCCTTGATCCATTGCCGTGGGCTCCTAAGTTGGGACTCCATGGGCTTATCTATTTATATTAGACCAATAAATTCAAACATTTGGTCCCCAATATCTCATGGGTCCAAAGATGTTAGTGCCAAACATCCCTTGCATTTGATGCAATTGGTTAGGGTGTGAGAACGCAAGACACATTTCCCATGGCATGTAACTTTGACATAGAAAGTTGTTCCAACTTACGTGAAAGCCCCGAGGTTGGTTTTGTCGACCAACATGTCTTTTTGGTTGCGGTGTTTTAGGACGAGAATAATTATTATTGACTCTTCTAGGAGGTGGAGTTTTTGATCTAAAATTGGTTTTTGAAAATCCATCTCCGAGCTTTGTTAATGGTTTATAAAATTGTTTGACTTCATTGTCACTAGCCACAAGAATTTTGAATTTGTTTACAATTATGTGTTTTGGTCTAGGACCCAAAATGGATTTTTGAAAAGACACACTTCTCTCAAAACTAGAAGTTGCTGGTGGTGGTCCCATATTTATTTTGGGGGCCGCCTGAACATTAAGGGGGTCGCCCATAATTATGGGACCACCATCAGAACATGTCTTTTTTTGAGCTTTTACAAATTTTATTTCCTTAGTTTCACTAGATGATGCTTCAAATGAATTAAACCCCAAACCTAATTTATCACCGGAGGATTTTTGATTACTTTGCATTTCATTCAAGCAATGTGTACTCTTTTTAAATTTGTTAAATCTAGTAGATTCTTCTTTGAGCTTTTCATTTTCAATTTTAATTGTATGACACTTTGCACAATCGAGATCAACTCCCTTGTTTTTCTCGAGTATGGATAATTTATCTTTTAATTCTCTAAGCTCATTTTATAGACTATTTCTAATAGCTTTTAACCTTTTGTTTTTAGTGATTATCTTTAAACTCAGTTTGCATAATTTATCATATTCATTGTCTAAAGCTAAATCATCAATTGATGAGTTTTCATCACTAAAGTAAGAAGATTCAGAACATACCTCATTTGGTGTTTGAGCTACAAGACATGTCTCGTCTTGGATATTTTCATCATTCTCTTCACCGCTATCACTCCTAAGAACCACCACGAATGCTCTTTGGTTCTTTTTCTCTCTGGTGCTTTGGTCATTCACATAAGATAATTTGGATCTCCGCATTTAAAGCACATCCTTTCACTTTTGTCGTTTTTATCGTCTCGGCTTCTTTGAAAGGTCTTTTTGTCGTTTTGAGGTTGTCTTACGAATCTACCTCTTCTCTTAAAGAACTTTTGTAGTCTACTTACGCCATGGATACTTTGTCTTCACTACCGGAAGTCAAACACTCTTCATCACTAGATTCTTTCTTAGCCTTTAAAGCAAGAGATTTCCTTTCAACTTTTGCTTTGACTATTTTGGAATCTTTCTTGATGATCATCTCATGGACTTTGAGGTTTCCAATGAGCTCATCAAGAGATAGTGATGTTAAGTCTTTCGACTCTTCAATTGCCGTGACTTTTGCTCTCCATTTAGGATGTAGAGCCCTAAGAAACTTCCTTACGTAGTTCTTACTAGAATAACCTTCATCAAGAGCTTTAAGACTAGTGATAATAGTATTAAATGTCACAAATGCACTATCTATAGATTCGTCTTCAGAGATGACGAATTGTTCATATTGTTGAACCAAAAGGTCGATCTTATTATCTTTGACTTGGTTATTACCTTGATGGGTGATTAACAAAGTTTTCTAAATTTCTTTTGCCGTATTGCACATGAAAATTCGTTCATATTCTTTTCTAGGCAAAGCATTGTAAATAACCATTTTGGCTTCATTGTTTTTCGCAAGCCTTCTTTTAAGATCATCGGTCTGATTTTTAAAAAGGACAACCTCATCAATTTTGGTTTTCGAATTTTGAATAATAGGTTGAAAATCACCATTTGTAATAACATACCAAAGATCTAGATCTTTTGATTTAACATATGTCTCGAATCTATTTTTCCAATAAATAAAACTATCACTTTCAAAAAGTAGTGGTCTTTGTATAGATTGCCCTACATTTAGAGTGGTGATCTAGATCTTTTGATTTAACATATGTCTCGAATCTATTTTTCCAATAAATAAAACTATCACTTTCAAAAAAAGTTACTCTACATTCCTTATCGCATATTTGTCTTATACTTAGCAAGTTAAATCCTAAATTATCAACATGTTCTACATTATTTATTTTAACAGAGTCATTACAAATCGTACCTTTGCCAATGATGTTACCGCTAAGATTACTACCAAAAATGACGTTACCTCCATTGTATGCCTTGTAAGTGGAGAAGAGCTTTCGATTGCCCATCATTTTCTTAGAGCATCCACTATCCTTGATCCATTCGCCGGGCTCTAAGTTGACTCCAAGGCATAACTATTTATATAAGACAATAACTCAAACATTTGGTCCCCAATATCTCATGGGTCCAAAGATGTTAGTGCCAAACATCCCTTGCATTTGATTGCAATGGTTTAGGTGTGAGACGAAAGCAAATTTCCCCATGGCATGTAACGTTGAGATAGAAAGTTGTTCCAACTTACGTGATGAAAGCCCGAGGTTGGTTTTGTCGACCAACATGTCTTTTTGGTTGCGGTGTTTTAGGACGAGAATAATTATTATTGACTCTTCTAGGAGGTGGAGTTTTTGATCTAAAATTGGTTTTTGAAAATCCATCTCCGAGCTTTGTTAATGGTTTATAAAATTGTTTGACTTCATTGTCACTAGCCACAAGAATTTTAACTTTGCTTACAATTATGTGTTTTGGTTCTAGGGACCCCAAAATGGATTTTTGAAAAGACACACTTCTCTCAAAACTAGAAGTTGCTGGTGGTGGTCCCATATTTATTTTGGGGGCCGCCTGAACATTAAGGGGGTCGCCCATAATTATGGGACCACCATCAGAACATGACTTTTTTTGAGCTTTTACAAATTTTATTTCCTTAGTTTCACTAGATGATGCTTCAAATGAATTAAAAACCCATACCTAATTTATCTCGTGAGGATTTTGATTAATTTGCACATTTTTCATTTCAAGCAATGTGTACTCTTTTTAAATTGTGAAATCTAGTAGATTCTTCTCTGAGCTTTTCATTTTCAATTTTATTGTTTTGACACTTTGCACATCGAAGATCAAACTCCCTTGTTTTTTCTCGAGTATGGATATTTTTCTTTTAATTCTCTAATTCATTTTATGACTATTTCTAATAGCTTTTAACCTTTTGTTTTTAGTGATTATCTTTAACTCAAGTTTGCATAAATTTCATAATATTCCATTGTCTAATGCTAAATCATCAAATTGATGAAGCTTCATCCACTAAAGTATAGAAGATTCAGAACATACCTATTTTGGTGTTTTGAGCTTCCAAGACATGTATCGTCTTGGATATTTTCATCATCTTCCTCACCGTTATCACTCCAAGAACCTCCAACGAAGGCCCTTTGGTTCTTGTCTCTCGGTGGCTTTGGACATTCTCCAATAAGATGATTTGGATCTCCGCAATCTTAAGCAATTCCTTTAATTTTGCGTTTTTGTTAGATCTCGGGCTTTTTGAAAGGTCTTTTTGTAATTTCGAGGTTGTTCTTACGAATTCGTACCTCTTTCTTAAGACTTCTTAAATTCTTACCGCCATGGCGTTATTTCTTCGTCTTCAATACGGAAGTCAAACACTCTTCATAACTAGATTCTTTCTTAGCCTTTAAAGCAAGAGATTTCCTATCAACTTTTGCTTTGACTATTTCGGAATCTTTCTTTATGATCATCTCATGGACTTTGGGTTTCATTGAGCTATCAAGGAGATAGTGATGTTAAGTCTTTCGACTTTCAATGCGTGACTTTTTCTCTCTTATAGGGATGTAGAGCCCTAAGAAACTTCTTTACGTAGTTCTTACTAGAATAACCTTCATCAAGAGCTTTAAGACTAGTGATAATAGTATTAAATCTAGCAAATGCACTATCTATAGATTCATCTTCGAAGATGACAAATTGTTCATATTTTTGAACCAAAAGGTCGATCTTATTATCTTTGACTTGGTTATTACCTTGATGGGTGATTAACAAAGTTTTCCAAATTTCTTTTGCCGTATTGAACATGAAAATTATCTCATATTCTTTTCTAGGCAAAGCATTGTAAATAACCATTTTGGCTTCATTGTTTTTCCCAAGCCTTCTTTTAAGATCATCGGTTTGATTTTTAAAGGGACACCTCATCAATTTTGGTTTCTGATTTTGAATATTAGGTTGAAAATCAACATTTGTAATAACTTGCCAAAGATCTTGATCCTTTTGATGTATTTATGTGTCCTCGAAATCTATTTTTCCATAAATAATAAAACTTCATTTTTAAAAAGTGGTGGTCTTTGTATAGATTGCCCTACATTTTAGCGTGTGTCGATCTAGATCTTTTGATTATACCATTTGTCTCTAATATATTTTTCCAATAAATTAAACTATCACTTTCAAAAAAAGTTACTCTACATTCCTTATCACATATTTGTCTTATACTTAGCAAGTTAAATCCTAAATTATCAACATGTTCTACATTATCTATTTTGACAGAGTCTACCTTTGCCAAAGATGTTACCGCGAAGATTAATACGAAAAATGACGTTACCTCCATTGTATGCCTTGTAAGTGGAGAAGAGCTTTCGATTTCCCGTCTATGCTTTAGAGATCACTATCCTTGGGACTCCATTCATCGGGGCTCCAGTTGTCGCCAAGTAATATCTATTTATATAAGAAATAACTCAAACAATTTGGTTCCCCAAGTTCTCATGGGTCCATAGTTTGTTAGTGCCAAACATCCTTGCATTTGATGCACTTGGTTGGGGTATGAGAACGGAAGACACATTTCCCATGGCATGTAACTTTGACGTAGAAAGTTGTTCCAACTTACGTGAAAACCCCAAGGTTGGTTTTGTCGACCAGCATGTCTTTTTGGTTGCGGTGTTTTAGGACGAGAATAATTATTATTGACTCTTATAAGAGGTGGAGTTTTTGATCTAAAATTGGTTTTTTAAAATCCATCTCTGGGCTTTGTTAATGGTTTATAAAATTGTTTGACTTCATTGTCACTAGCCATAGGAATTTTGACTTTGTTTACAATTATGTGTTTTGGTCTTAGGACCCAAAATGGATTTTTGAAAAGACACACTTCTCTCAGAACAAAAGTTGCTGGTGGTGGTCGACTAAGTGTGAAATATATGAGTTTGCTGTTGGTGGTCCCATATCGATAAGGGGGCCGCCTGAAAATGTTTTAGGGCCGCTTGAGATATGGGGGCCGTCCTCAGCGAGGGATTTTAGACTTAGTTTTGACGAAAATTTACAAAGAGGAGTGACGTTTTAATTTGCATTTTGCGAATTAAAAATGCTCAAAGTACTTCGGATAAAGTATTATAAGTTGTCACGACATAGAATGGAACACGGACTAGAATTGGGACAGATGAAAGAGAAACGGACTAATACGATTTATGGAATGTGTTCCATCATTCCTAAACCAAGACGTAGGTAGTTAAACAGTTCATGTTTAAGGGGTTTCGTAAGAATGTCGACGATGTTGTCGACGGACGGCACTTTTTCGGTTGAGATATATCCTTTCTGGACATTATCACGAAGAAAGTGGTGACGAATTTCGATGTGTTTGGTTCGAGAATGTTGCACGGGGTTTTTGCTAAGGTCAATCGCGCCTTTATTGTCACACATGATCGGGACGTTGTCGTAGTCGATTAGATCTTGTTTCATCCATAGTGCTTGTTGGCATGCCTTTCCAACGCTTACGTATTCGGCTTCGGTAGTGGATATAGTAAGAGCGGTTTGTTTCTTTAAGAACCAAGATGTCAAACAACATCCTACGAACATACAAATACCGCTAGTTCTCTTTCGGTCCACATAATACCGCATGATCAGTGTTGGCATATACTACTGTTTCTATGCCGGTCCCCTTAGGATACCATAATCCTAAGTGTGTAGTGCCTTTAATGTATCGAAATATACGCTTAACCGCTTCAAGGTGAAAGGTTTTGGGAGCCTCTTAGTAGCGGGCACAAAGGCAGGCACTAAACATGATATCGGGCCAACTTAGTGTTAGGTATAATAAACTACATATCATGCCTCGATACTTGGTACTATCTACCGACTCACACTCTTCGTCTTTCATGAGTTTGGTATCGGAGGACATGAGGGTTTTCATTGGTTTAAATTCTTCTAAGCCAGATTTCTTAAGCATTTCTTTAATATATTTATATTAATTAAAGAAGATACCATCTTCCATTTGTTTTATTTGTTGTCCAAGGAAGAAGTTAAGTTCACACATCATGCTCATCTCGAACTCATCATGCATGATTTTGGCAAATTCATTACAAATGTCTTGACAAGTCAAGCCGAATATAATGTCGTCGACATATATTTGAACAATGATGAGATTTAAATATTTCTTCTTTATAAAAAGTATGTTATCTACCATTCCCATTTTGTATTCATGTTTAAAAAGAAAAGCTTTTAATCTATTGTACCAAGCTTTGGGTGCTTGTTTAAGACCATATAGAGCTTTCTTTAGTTTATAAACATGATCCGGCTTTTCAAAGTCAATGAATCCTGTAGGTTGTGCCACGTATACCTCCTCATTGATAAAACCGTTCAGGAATGCACTTTTTACATCCATTTGGAATAGCTTAAAATCTAAAGCAGAAGCATAAGCTAATAGTATCCTAATTGACTCAAGTCTAGCAACTGGGGCATAAGTTTCATCATAATCGATGCCCTCTTGTTGATTATAGCCTAGAGCAACTAACCTAGCCTTATTTCGAGAAACAATATTGTTCTCGTCTAACTTATTTCTAAACACCCACTTAGTTCCTATAATTGTCATATTCCTAGGTTGTGGAACTAACTCCTAAATGTCATTAGCAATGAATTGATTTAATTCTTCTTGCATGGCGACTATCAAACTATCATCCGTTAAGGCTTCATTCACATTTTTAGGTTCTATAGTTGATATAAAACAAAAGAAGTTACATTGGTTTTGGGCTTGTGATCTAAGGGTTCTTTAGTTAAGGTTTCCTATGACATTTTCTAATAGATGGTTCATAGATTCCTTAATGTTGACTATTTCATCGATCTCTAAAGTTTTATCCAGAATGTTGTTTTCTAGGTTTTTCTTTTCGGTGACCTTAATTGCTTCTTCTTCATCTAAGTCGTCATCCACTAAGGGTGATGTCTTAGAGGGTGTAAGAGTTTCATCGAATATCACGTTAAATGATTCTTTGACTTTCCTAGTGTGTTTGTTTAGGATGATGTAGGCTTTACTATTTTGAGAATGACCTAAAAAGACACCTTTGTATGACTTTGGGTCAAACTTGGTAAGGTAGTATTTTGTGTTCAAAATGAAGCACTTGCTTTCTAAAACACTCCTAAAATAAGCTAGCGTAGGTTTTCCTCTTACTCTTAAGAGTTCATAAGGTGTTTTTCCAGAAATGGCTCTATATGAAATTCGGAATTGAAGATATGTATTTGAAGTATCACAGCCTTATCCAAAACTTTTATGGTACATTGCTCAATTCAACAAGTCCTACTCATTTCTTGAAGTTGTCCTATTTTTCCTTTCAACCATGCCATTTGATTGAGGAGTGCATGGAGCCGAGAAGTTATATGTAATATCGTTGGCATTACAAAATTCTACAAATTGCACCTCATTATCAAACTCTCTACCGTGGTCGATTCTTATTAACACTATTGAACAACCTAACTAGTTTTGGGTTTTCCTAATAAATATTTCAAATTGATCGAAAGCTTTGGTTTTATCCTTAAGAAATCTAGTCCGAGTATACCTAGAGTAGTCATCTACTATGACTAGGGTGTAACGGTTTCCTCCGTAACTACGTACGGCGGATGGACCGAAGAGATCCATATGGAGAATTTTTAAGCATCTAGTCGTTGAGACTACATTCTTGGCTTTGTGACTCGCGTGAGCTTGTTTTCCCATTTTACAAACATAACAAAAATGTTTGAAGGGGTGGGTAGAGAAGCAAACATAAGCTTAGGTAGGTTGTCCTAACTAATTCCTTAGAGGCCACTGATTGAATGAGACGCATATTTGTGTGTCCTAATCTTCTATGCCACAAGGTGGAATTTTTATCAATCGTTGTTAGACAAATTTGATGGGTCTTGCTATTAACACTCGTGACAGTTAGTCACATCATCCATCAAAATTCATATCAACTCTTTTTATAATATTAGTATGTATATAGTTCGAGTATTTTTTCATTTTACTAATTTATTTGTTATATGCTTAAATATTAAATATATTTAATATTTAATATCGTGTCTTTATGTGGAATGAGATTTGTACTAACTTGAAACTGCCGCGGACCGCGGATAGGACCGAATCAAAAAACCGGCCTGAACCAGACCTGACCAAACTGATAAATTGGCCAAAACTGGATCGAATCGAACCCATTTTGATCATGTTCTCGTAAGTTCAATTTCTTTTTTATTTTCGATCCGGTTCGGTCTTACGAAAAAACCGGCAATTATGCCTTATTGGACTGGTACTAAATATTTCAAATTGATCGAAAGCTTTGGTTTTATCCTTAAGAAATCTAGTCCAAGTATACCTAGAGTAGTCATCTACTATGACTAGGGTGTAACGGTTTCCTCTGTAACTCCGTACGGAGGATGGACCAAAGAGATCTATATAGAGAAGTTCTAAGCATCTAGTCGTTGAGACTACATTCTTAGCTTTGTGACTAGCGTGAGCTTGTTTTTCCATTTTACAAGCATCACAAAAATGTTGATCAAACTGAAGCTTAGGTAGGTTTCTAACTAATTCCTTAGAGGCCAACGATTGAATAGGACGCATATTTGTGTGTCCTAATCTCCTATGCTACAAGGTGGAATTTTCATCAATCGTTATTTGACAAATTTGATCCTTTGGCTTATTTTTTAATTTCATCACACATAAGTCTTTCTTCCTAATACCTCTACCTATGACTTTACCGTCCTTAGTGATTTCACTTTCATGTTCAGAGAAAGTTACTCTACACTTATTGTCACATATTTGTCCTATACTTAGCAAATTAAATACTAAGTTATCAACATGTTCTACATTATCTATTTTGAGAGAGTCATTAGAAATCGTACCTTTGCCAATGATGTTTTACCGCGAAGATTACTACCAAAAATAACGTTACCTCCATTGTATGCCTTGTAAGTAGAGAAGAGCTTTCGATTGCCCTTCATATGTTTAGAGCATCCACTATCCTTGATCCATTCGTCGGGCTCCAAGTCGACTCCAAGGCATATCTATTTATATAAGACAATAACTCAAACATTTGGTCCCCAATATCTTATGGGTCCAAAGTTGTTAGTGCCAAACATCCCTTGCATTTGATGCAATTAGTTGGGATGTGAGAATGGAAGACACATTTCCTATGGCATGTAACTTTGACGTGAAAAGTTGTTTCAAGTTACGGGAAAGCCATGAGGTTGGTTTTGTCGACCAACATGTCTTCTTGGTTGCGGTGTTTTATAACGAGGATAATTATTATTAACTTTTCTAAGAGGTGGAGTTTTTTTTACCTAAAGTTTGGTTTCGAAAATCCAACTCCGGGTTTTGAGAATGGCTTATAGAATTGTTTAACTTCATTGTCACTAGCAATGGGAACTTTGGCTTTGTTTACAATTATGTGTTTTGGTCTAGGACCCAAAATGGATTTTTGAAAAGACACAGTTTTCTCAGATCCAGGCGTTGCTGGTGGCGGTCCCATAATTATTTTAGGGGCCGCCTGGTCATTTAGGGGGCCGCCCATATTTATGGGACCTCCATCAGAATACGCCTTTTTCTGAGCTTTCACAAATTTTATTTCCTTAGTTCCACTAGATGATGCTTCAAATGAATTAAACCCTAAACCTAATTTATCACCAGAGGGTTTTTGATTACTTAACATTTCATTTAAGCAATGTGTACTCTTTTCAAATTTGTTTAATCTAGTAGATTCATCTTTGAGTTTTTCATTCTCAATTTTAAGTACATGACACTTTGCACAATCGAGATCAACTCCCTTGTTTTTCTCGAGTGTGGATAATTTATCTTTTAATTCTCTAAGCTCATTTTCTAGACTATTTCTAGTAGCTTTTAACACTTTTTGTTTTTTTTAGTGATTATCTTTAGACTCATTTTCCATAACTATCAAATTCCGTTGTTCTAAAGCTATATCACAATTGATGAGTTTTCATCACTAAAGTAAGATGATTCGGAACATACCTCACTTGATGAGTGTGTTACAAGACACGTTTCATCTTTGACCTTTTCATCATCTTCTTCACCGCTATCGCTCCAAGAGCCTCCAACAAATGCTCTTTGGTTCTTGTCTCTCGGTGGCTTTGGACATTCTCTAATAACATGATTTGATCTCGCATTTAACACTTCCTTTCCACCGTTGCCGTTTTTGTCCCATCTCGGTTTCTTTGAAAGGTCATTTTGTTGTTCCGAGGATTTCTTAAATCTAAAACCTCTTCTCTTAAAGAACTTCTTAAGTCCCTTCCCCCATTGTGTACTTCTTCGTCTTCACTACCCGGAAGTTTCGAAGCACCCTTCATCACTAGAATTCTTTCTAGCCATTAAAGAAGCCCGATCATTTCGCTCAACTTTTGCTTTGACTATTTCGAATCTTTCTTGATGAATCATTTTCCTGGACTATTGAGGTTCCAATGACTCATCAAGAGATCGGGATGTTAAGCCCTCAATCGTCGTGACCTTTGCTCTCCATTTAGGATGTAGAGCCCTAAAAAACTTCCTTATGTATTTCTTACTAGAATAACCTTCATCAAGATCTTAAGACTATAATAATGTATTAAATCTAGTAAATCACTAGCTATAATTCGTCTTCGGAAATGGACGAATTGTTCATATTGTGAACCAAAAGTCTTCTATAATTTTTGCCTTGGATATTACCTTATGGGTGAATAACAAGTTTTTTCAACATTTCTTTTTGCCATGTTATACATGAAAATTCTTCATATTCTTTTTCTTGGCAATACATTGGTAAAAAACCATATTTTGCCTCTTTATTTTTTTTTGCAAGTCTCTTTTTGAGAATACTTCGGTTTGTGTTTTCAAAGAATAACCTAACTAATTTGAAAGCCGGATACCATTGGTTAAGGTTCGCTGGAACTCTAGGAAAGGTCCTGAGTTCACCTGGGAACGTGAAGATTCGTTCAAACAGAAATACCCACAACTCTTCACAAACCGGGCTTCGTCATCCACTACGAGGTCTTAAGCTTTGAGGACAAAGCTCTTTTAACGGGTGGAGACTGTAACATTTCTCAATTTCAGGTCATTTTACGACTCCTATTATTCGTCACTATTTATTTTGGTCCGATACGCGTTTACTTTTAATTTAACTTTTAGCTAAATCGCGTAGACTAGAAATAATCATGTAATGTAAACGGTCATCAAATAAATAAAGGTTTACATCAACCAAGTAATATATAATTATTAAGAAGATAATTGTTAACTTTGCGTATTTTATTTTTATTGGTCACGTAAAAGGTTTACGTTTCGCAATAAAATACATTTGGACACACCCCGGAAATACCTAGACTTACCTAGACTCAAACCAATACCCACTTTTAAACCTTAACACAAAAATTAAATCAATTATGTGTACATAACTCACTAGGGGCCAGTTATGAGTCTAAAACAATTAGAAAATCTCCAAATGATTCCCTAAGTACTAGTATAAACCTTCTTTAATTAATGATAGTCCTTAATGTTCCTAGTAAACTCATTACACAAAGGTTAATAACCATTTGGTCTCTCATTTGCCCCTTATGCCACGGCTAATGCATGTATATACACAAAATCCATAAGATTTCCAAATCACTAGCAAATCTTGTACATACATTGAGTAATTAAAGATTGTACTTAGTGGTTTAGCTAAATACCATTTGAGGCTAACTAGAAACTCTCAAAAACCATCAACTAGGGCACGGTTTGGTTTGTTGGGGACTAGGAAGCATGCAACTAAGTATTTGCCTATAAATACACACACACTCTTACCATTTTACACTCTTACAACTCACACAACTCTCAAACAAGTTAAATATTTCCTCTCCTTTGCGTCGGATCACAAATCGCACACAAACACACCTCAAACGAATGTAAACTAGGACATTATACGGATAGATTTAGGATAGCCAACAAGGAACAAGAACTATCAAACATAGATATATCCATATCAAAGTCATCATGTATCAAAATGACAAATTACAAGATCATACGTGTAACATTTCTCATTTTCAGGTTATTTACGACTTTAATTAATTCAATTATTTATTTTTAGAGTTTTACGCGTTCGCTTTTAATTATTATCTTATAGTTAAATCGCGTAAACTAAAAATCAACGTTCAATGTAAACGGACACCAAACAAATTAAAGTTTACATCAAGCAAGTGTTATATGATTATTAGGAGAATAATTTATAACTTTTCATAATTTATTTTTGTTGGTTACGTAAAACGCTTACGTTTCGCAATAAATTACATTCGGACATACCCGGAAATACTTATACCTATCTATACTCAAACAAATACCCACTTTTATACCCAATACCCAAAAATTTAATCATTTTATACCCATTTAACCCATATGGCCGGATGTAGGCATGTGATAACACAAATAAAAGCTTAACACTTTACAAGTATATACATCTAATTAACCACACCAACATTTTTCACTTGCCATTTTAAATAACTAGTACACAAGCCTTACACAAAGAGTACCTTACATCCCACTTCTCCATAAATTGGCACATCATACCTTACACAATGTACCTAAACCACTTCCAATACCATGGGATGTTAAGGTTGTTTCTACAATACTTCCATCTATTTAAAGCAAGTCCTAAGTATAATAAACATACACTCTCTCCATTTACAAGTAAACTTCACACATTTCTCTCCCATTTCAACCTCAAACCCACGGCTCAAAAATGGTGAGCTAGGGTTTCATAATTGTTTGATTTCTAAAGCATTCCAAGCACACTAAGGTTCATTCTAAGATCATCTAAGGTTACCCAAGGTATTAACAAGCTTGGATTCGGGTTTAACAAGGATTAATCAAGAAAACATATTTAGGGTTTTCTTGATTAGGGTTTTGATTTTGGAAGCTTGGTTGAGGTTTATATCTTGTGTTCTTCATCCTACACATCCACTCTAAGGTCTATTTAAAGTATTTAATATTCATTCATTCATTTACTTAATTATATACTTGTTATATTATGTTAATCACCACCTAGGTTTTATTTTTGGAATTTACAAAGTAAAAACATGTATGTACATACACAAGATTATTTTTCATGGGATAAAAATGATGTCTACCATATGCCAATATGCTTAAAATAAGAGTTTACAAGTGTTAAATAGTTTATATAATTATTTGTTAAGTTTTGATTATTTACTTAATTATAAAGTTCATGGACTTAAATAAATATGTTGGACTTATTTCTTGGACAATATGGACATATTATGATATAGAGGACTTAATATATATATAAGATGTGTATTTTACAAATGAGAGGACTTGTGATAATTTACATAAGTTATTAATACATAAAAACAAGTTAATTAAAAGTTATAAAATAGTTCGAAGTTACTGTAGCAAACAGTACCTGGGAAAAATTATTTTATATTTTTTTTAAATAATACATTTCATGACGATCGTAAGCATGTAAGAAACTCGCAAAACAGATTTATAACGAAGAAGATATGACATTTCAAAGTTTACGTAAATTAAATGTATAAAAGTGATTTTATAAAAGTTATTTTATAAACATACCTACTGTTTCAGATCT